>JARJEC010065780.1:0-13042 GCA_030264575.1 Tachinus sp. AB-2021 | reverse complement strand
TTGTGCACTAAAGTACATATTAAATCTACTTTATTTAAAAATATATTAGCCACGCTTATTGATGCAGCAATAATACATTTCTTGTTGTCATTCATGCTCACAATTTTGAGATTATTTGGCATTCGACTCCTTGTATAAACTACCAAACGTTTGAAAAGTCATGTTGGATGTGATCGTGATCACGTGACCTACATACTCGGTGTGTATACCATAGCTATGTACTAAACATAATATAAAATAACCTCCAATTGAAAAAATTATAAATGCAGCTTTTAATCTCGATATTAGGTCAAATTTTTGTTATAGATTACTTCAGTAACTATAAATTATTTTGATAAATGTATATTGTGTTGCATATTCAGTAGAAGATTGTAGAAAAAGAAACCAATTTAGGTTTTGATTGGAAACTGGGATATGTGAAGATTTACATTAACGTTATTTGCTGGTTTCTTCCTTATCGATTGTCATAAATGTAGTTAATGTTTAATTTAATAGAACGATAACAAAAATGAAAGAGATTAAAATAGGATAAACAAAGTAATGATAAAAACCAGCAATGATTTTATTAATAATATACTTTAATTATGTAAGGTGTTTTGTTAATTATTGTGCTTCTGGCAAGTTTATTTTAATTAAGAGAGTTAGGAATTATCGAATTAAATTTTTTTTAAACGGCTTAGTTCTAATTGAGCATTACTGCAAAATGGTGATTTTTTAGGAGTCAGAAATTTTTTTTATGAAATATTAAATAATTTTATTGTTTTAATCATAACGTTCTATGTAACAACAATTTGCTGAAAAATATTGAACGCTTAATTGGCAAAAAAAGTTACATTCTATAAGAACTAAACCATATAAATGTCGTATGAAAAAATTTACAAAAATTAATTAAGATGAAAATGATTATGGTTCACTTTTTTTAAATGGCCATTAAAGGTCTTTTTGTTGATTTTTGATTATAATGATGGACATTTCAGTTTATATTTTATGCAACTATTGTTTATCTATGAAATGTTATAAATTAATAACAGTTGCATGAAAGATGTATGTTGTGTGATTGAAAAAGCACTTCGCATTGATTTGATGTTTAAATTGTGATGTTAAAATGTTAATAAGCAGCAATCAATGTGAAGTGTATAGTATATAATATAAGTGTTGTGGCGTGGATATAACTGTATGGTTGTGCAGTGGCACTCGTTGAGTCGCGAGGAGCAGGCCAAGTATTACGAGAAGGCAAGGCAGGAGCGCCAACTGCACATGCAGCTGTACCCAGGCTGGAGCGCTCGAGACAATTACGGTTACGGCACCAAGAAGAAGAAGCGAAAGAAAGAGCGTACGCCCGTCGAGTCGGGAGGTATATTAATTAAATATTCGCGCACCCTAATAACTCGTATTAGCTACTACTTATTTATAAAAGTAAAAAATAAAGCTGCCCCGGGACTAACTATACACTAGCTAGTTCTAACATTGCTTGTGTGTGTGTAGTTGAACCCGGTGCCCTTGCTGAGTATATATACGTACGTGCATACGCGCAGAATGGGTCGGCCAGGCTGGCAGGTCGTGGCGCGTCAAGCGGCTTCTTGGTGCCTGCCAATGCGCCTGCGATTGCTTATCTTTACTTTGTTTAGTGGCACGCGCTGGGCCGCGAGGAGCAGGCCAAGTATTATGAGCTGGCACGACGTGAGAGACAGCTGCACATGCAGCTCTACCCCGACTGGTCATCACGTGCTAACGCCACTCGTGGCAAGAAGAGGAAGCGCAAACAAGATCCTGCCGATGGAGGTAGCCACCCCTAGATATTTGCGATTCTCTCTCTTGCATGTTTGGGTATAATCGGTCGGCCGGCCAGGACCTATTCTGCGCGAGCAGAGACTCACTCGTATGCACGTTGTTGTCGGGCAGTGTCCCTTTAGCTTGCATGACTTAGTCCCATAGTTTTATTTGCATGACACACTTTTTTACATTTATTTTTATAATAGTAGTTTTTACGTAGTGCACCTTGTAGATTACAAATCATTCATTTTAAATATTACGATCATAACACAACATTAATTAGTTGCATATTTAAAATGAATTTAGCACACATTAGTTTCACTCAATCTCATTTAATTAAAATCAGTAGTAATATCCTGCATGATCGTAATTATAAAATATTTTGATATATTTGGATATTAATGATAATTTTTTGACAGGTAACAGCATGAAAAAATGTAGAGCCCGATACGGCTTGGACCAACAAAGTCAATGGTGCAAACCATGCAGGTAATTATTCTTTTATTTTTATTTTATTCATCCATATCACATTTGCATGCAATTATATTTTACATTATTTATTTGTGGGTTACGCACTGAGTACAAATGTTTTATTAATTGAAAGAATTTTATTTTACTTTTTGTGGCTTGATTTGATTTTTTTGCTTTATTATTTATTTATTTATGTATATATGGGGTTAGTAGTACACAAAAATATAATCTGTTCTGCCCTATTATATTTTGTTAGAATGCAACCCTGTATTTACAATTGGTGTATCTTATCTATGTGGAAAGACTGCGATTTTTTATTTATATTTTGTTGTTACATATTTATAACGAGGGAGAGAGAGACACGTGTTACTTATATTATTTATTTTTGTTATTTTATATTGATTTATTATTTTGGATATTATATTGATTGACAATCAGAAAATGTGTCTTCCCACAAAGAGAAGGACCCGTTTAGTTAAGATATGCACTTACATTGCTGTTGCATTAGATACAATTGTTAAAATAGTTACAAGGGGGCATTCTGTATATCGACACATTTTCTGATTCTATTTAATGCACTCTCAGCTGAAAATTTTTAAATGTCTTTTTTGATTCTTGATTGTTTTTTTATATTTATGAAATTTTTATATTAAGTGTTGTTTTTTCGTACCATTTATTTTGTGGTTTATCATTATTATTTATGTTTCTAAGTGTGTGTGTATACGATGTAAGTTTTTGCCCCATTGTACATATAACGATTGTTTAGCCCGGAGAACAGTTCGCTGAGCGGTGGAAGTTCGGGTGTGCACGCTAGTCTCCTGCATACTGCAGGAGGACCTGCGTCTGCTCAGTCGCCTCAGGAACCAACATACGTCAACCTATAGTCATCAACGGTGGTTAGTGCAACAGCAGTGTTTGGTGTTTTCTTGTCGTTTATATTCAGAATGCCAATTTTTATTTGTTTTTTTTGTGTGTTTTTATTGTAACAATTTATTTACAGATAATTTTTATTTTATGAATTCTTCATTACATTAATACCGTTATACCGGTGCATGTTACTGTTAAGATATTCTTTATTTTCTACACTGACATACACGTTATATTAATTTTACGCATGGTTATAATGTCATTTTTTTCAGCATGAATATGTAGATAACATTTAAATTACATTAGGTTTATTTTGTTCAAATTATGAAATTATGACAATCGAAAAATATTTATGTTTGGTTGCTGCTTCTAAGCTAAGAATGCCACATAATAAGGGTCTTGGATGTTTCTCATTTTGTTAATCATAAAATACATTTAGCAAACACTCACAACACAGCTTGCAATATTTTCTTCGTCTTGACATTTCTGTTATGGTACTATTGATTCTAAATTATCTGTCATTTGTTCAATTTTCATTGATATTTTTTCAAATTCAAATAATATTTGTCATATATGACAAATTGTAGTCTGTCAATGTTATTTTCATAATAAATAATAGTATTATAATCATGCAAAAACTATATATTCTCATGCCAAATATAACCATTGGTTTGTTTATCGATAATTTTTTATAGATGAAGCACTTATTCTAAAGCTTTGTTCTGACTAGTTCAAGTAGCGAGTAGTTTTGTGATTAACCATGTGTGAACAGATAGTAAAGACTACTAAAAATTGATTTAGTGGAAAGTAGGTCACACACCACTCACTACTGTACTGGCCTAATGCGAACGACCCTTAATACCAATCTTTGGAAAATACAACTTGTACTGCCATTGTATTTTCATCTTTGTTAATAGAATTTGTGACATTTATAAAAAAATTATTGATAATATTTGAACTACTTGTTTGTTATATTACTTATGATTATTTCATTCATTATTACAGGATGGGGCAAAATTCTTTTATTTTCTTATAAATTTTTATAGGTCAAAATTCATAAGACTTTTACTGCCAAAAAATCCCAAACAGGTTTCGATTTGTTACATTATTTTAAGAAGTATAAATTCTAATTTTTAGAAGTTTTGATAACATAACCTTATTTTCAATATTATTTTTAATAATCATAAAAAAAAATTTTTATAGCAACAACATTTAAATATAAAAGACGTTTAATCGAAAAATTATCACTTTGCTACATTATTCAAAATTGAGTGATTTACGCAATTTTATAAATGACATAATAAATTTTAGTATTGAAGTTGCAATTTACTTTTTTGTAAATGCAACCAACCCATTTGTTACTACAGTAACATGTGAACAGATTGTTTAAAATATCAAACAATATAAAAAATATCTGTTTCGAATTAAAAAAGTTTTACATTTTTTATGATAAAATTTTTTCCAAAAAATGGGGATACGTTACCAAAACTTTCAAAAATTGATATTTATGCGTTAAATCAACCAACTAATCCAAATTTGCAAAAATAAACACCCGGTTTCTTTTAAAATAATAATATTAATGGTATTTCCAGTTAACCCGGAAATGATATTTTGGAATATTTTAGTGGTAAAGTAGGGTCTGAAGATGTATTTTAACCTAATAAAATATTCACACAAACAAAAAATGCTGCTCTATACCAGGACTTTTACCTCACCCTATATACACCAAGTGACCCATTTTCATTCATCCAATTTTTTGTTGCAGATTCGGATTTTACGGAAAAACTACATTTTTGTATGGAACACTTTTGTTTTTTTCATGATAGATAATCGACAAATACTAAATTGAAAATGATAAGGTATGCATGCCTTGGTTACTGTGTCAACTATCACCTGAGGAGAAAAAAGTTGAATACAATAGTAGCGTATTTTCAATTTTGTTTTTTTTTTATTACAAAGCTATCTATTACACAAAATGAAAAGTGTTTCATACAAAACTCATGTGATTTTTTTCTGTAGAATCCGAATCATCAACAAAAAATGAGGTTTGCTATTTAAGATTCTAAAGTTGCCACCCTCCCTTTATGGGTTCGGACGTTCCTCTCAAAACTTTTGTTGGAAACATTTTTTGTATGATGCATATGTTTGAGATATTCCTGTGGATAAATTAAAAAGGGGTCACCCGATATATTATTATACAGGGTGTCCTGAATTTAGTAGCATTGCATAGGTATCTCGGTTAAATGGGCAAAAGTATGTAGTTTGTTTTAGTTTCGAAGATGATCGAAAAAAATGAAAAATGCATTTTTATAAAATACTTATTATTTTCTTTTTTATAAAAATATTTGGAAACAAAAGTGACTATTGATTGAGAGAAACATTTGTCTTCAAAACAATTGTTGCATTCGGGTTATACGAGAAATGGATAAAAGAATTCCATTTTTTATTCGGATTTCTATAATATATAACAAACAAATTAACTATAACTTGGAAATAATTTAATTAATTAAACACGCATACTTGATCTAATTTTTAACATAAAGTAGCCATGAAAACACTCACAAAATTTATTCAAAACAAGAACAAAAGTTCCCACGATTGACACATTTGGGTTAGTTTTCAACAAGCCAATACCAATTCTTCATTTTCACTACTTTACGAGTTGGCTTCTTTCTGGAAAAGTTATTTTAATATTGACATAAATCCTTGTTGCACTTGATGCTTACAAAGATATCATAACTATTTATAGGAAAAGTGACCATTCCGAAAGTTTTATTTTACAACGTTTATTTACAATAATAATAATAAATTAAACAATATTAATATTGAAAATATAAAACAATTTTATTTTTAATTAGTATTTTCAAATAATAAAAATATTAAATAAACAATTCTGGCACTATCTTGTATACTATATTCATGTGCACCATGGAGTCGAAGCAATCAAACAAAACTGCGTGATTGGTACGAGAACACAAGCTAGCCCGCACGTGATTGGTCATTAGCAGGAGGCTCGGCTGCTCAATCTAGATCCCATTAAAGTGAAATGTCATACATTGATGCATAGTAAAATATTTGAGGTGTATAAGCAATTTGGAGACCAGATGAGCCCACCACACAAAACACCCAAAATATCTCATTTAGATGTAAAAGTTGAAGAAGTTATTTTAAATGTTAATAAAGCAGAAATCACAGGCTGAAATCCTAGATGATAATAGAAGCACTGTAGAAACTATCATTGCGACGCTGTAGTTGTTGTTGTGTTTGAGCTGAGCATGTGAACAACGCATGTTTATTTCGACTCCACGTTGGTTTTGAATTTAGTATAGCAGTCTGTTTTACTTCGGAAACGTTTGTACTTGTTTTGGAAGTGTTTTCATGGTTACTTGATTTAAAAAATATGATCAAGTATGCTGTTAAATTAATTAAATTATAAAAAATGTAAGTTATTTATTATTTAAAGCCAAGTTGTTATACATTGCTGAAATCAGAATAAAGAAAGCAACTTTTTGATGCCAATAAAAATTAAAATAGCATAAACAAAGTAATAAGATAATACAAATAGTGTAAACACTGCTTTACTACGCAGAAAAATTAGTAGCAAAATATAATGGGGTGCCAACATTGATTGAGAATTTTTAAATTCTTGCCAAACAAATCTAAGAATTTTGCAATGTTTAAGTTTTTCCAGATGTGTCAAATTCAGAATTGCATACATCACATAACACAAATTGTTGATTTTGCCGACAGTATTTGTGATGTTTTGACAATAAAGTATTTTTGAATGTTATATTAAATAGATTTTTTTGTCAATCAATCAGAAATAATTTTGTTATGATTATTTTTCATTTGTTCCGCCTATGAAGAAACCACTCTTCTGCCTATTTTATTTCAATTATTTCTGTACTACCATACGTACATATTTGGTTGCCAAACTCCAATCATTGTTGACGTGAATTTTTTAATGGGATGTTTAATTAATATTGTAATAAAAACCTAATGTTGTTTAGATGTATTGTATAGAAATTTTGTAAATTAAGTGTACTTGCATGCTCTGTAAAAGTGGTATAATATTTGATTTTGTATTTTGTAGGCGCAAGAAGAAATGTATAAGATATATGGAAGCAGGAGATACGAATGATGGTAATCAATCTGATGATAATCTGGGTAGCTGTGGCAGCATGGGTGATGCCCATACACCACCTGAAGACGATGCGGAGAGCCTTAACCAATCCATGTCAAGTCCGGGAGGTTTATCAGCCTTAAGTAGTCTAACGAGTCCGGGTGGTGTAGTCCTCCCCAGCCCCTCGACGAGTGTAGCAAGCCCATCGGTATCTGTTGCTAGCCCATATATGTTACAGAGTCCTTTAACTCCACACGAGGCTTTTGATGTAAAGTTGCCCCCGCCACAGCTTCTTCACCCATCTAGAAACCCAGTGGGTACGAATCCACATGACATTAATAATCCGCTTAGTGTAAACCAACTGACAGGACAGTGTGTAAAAAGTGAACCTCCGGATTCGGGAAACAAGGACCCCACCAGATCGATAATTAGTGTCACGTAGCCCCTAATACTCAGGACAAATTACGAAAAAGAATTTATGCCCAGTACCTTGAAAAACAATAGCACATGCATTTTAGCAGAAATCTTTTACACAAACTACATTGATTTAATTTTAATCGAATGAAATTTGCTGTGGAAATATTTCATTACGGACAAATTTCAATTATGCAATATATTTTATTTATGATAGAAAATTAAATATAGTCAAATAATTGATGAATAAAAATGCATAATTTTATTTTATATAATATAATGCATTACGATTAAATAAAAAACCGATTGCATCTTTATACTTAAACGTAAGTACTTAGTAATTTTTATTTAATGAATAAATAAAATATATACCATTCAGAAAAATTTCTGTTTACAGTCTTCTTATTTAATAGTTTAATCGTATTTGTGATTATGAAAGACTGAGAATAAAATGTAACTGTAATAAAATATAAATTGGAATCAATTTCAGAATTCAAACTCCGATTCTGTGATTAATTCAAATGAAAGCAAATTGCATATCGATTAGATTTAATATTGATGTAAATGTAATATACTGTGTATATTTTTTTATATGTTGTTTTTATAAAATTTTAAGCTGTGCTTGTGCAATCAAAGGTGGATGAGTTGGACGAGTTAGTGAAAGTGCGGTGATCTCAAATAAAATTATTAAAAAAACTTTAGTGCCGTGCTTGAATTTTTTTATTACTATGTAACAAAAATGTCATTTGCCAAAATCACCTATATATATATATTTTATAGTTATTTATGTAGTTTATTTGGATGTTGATTGTGCATGAATATTTACCGTACTTAAATTGCAATGATGGGAGTACAATAATACAATCTAAAATGCACATCGTGTGTAAATATGAACATATCTTACTTTTTAAGAGTACCAAACGGCTGACGCAACATCCAAATAAAGAAAGTATTTTTATAGTTTGAAGTTCCTTGTGCCACTCAAACACTTTTTATAAGTAACGACGACATAATTTTAAATATTTAAAAAAAAGAAGTAATGTCGTTTTTTATACAACTTTAAGTTTTGACAATTTTTCTCAATTTTGCTTAAAACCAATTTTACACCAATTAAAAATTTCAAATTCAATCGTTTATTATATTATACATACTATTTTATTTTGACCCGACTGTTTTTTACTTCTTTTTGTATTAAAAAAAGCAATAGCAATAAGTCAAATAGTACCAAACATAATTTAGTAAAGCACTTAAATACCTGTCTCTCCACAATAAGTTGTATATTGAAAATAATATTGTAATTATATACTGTGTACATAAAATGTTATATAAAATTATTGTGTAAAATTTATTTCAGATTTTTTTTTAAGATTTTATTTGTTATTGTGGCAAGCCATATTTCCGAAATTTTATGTTCAAAATATATTTAAAATGGATTGTAATTAATTTTTTATTTATGAATTTATATTCAAGGGCAGAGAGTGAGATTTAGTTTTATTATTGTTCAATGACAAAAGTAGATATATTTATTTATGAAATTAAAATTAAACTTACTCCCTATTCGGGGACGTTTGCCCTCTTTAAGTATTTTTGCCCGTGTTTGTATCTATGTAAAATTGCTCATCAATTTGATGTAAAATTATATTTACAAACTAACCGCCAATCCTTTTAATTTCAATTACAATTTCGATCGATCGAACAAATAAAATATTTATTTCATCCGTTTGTAAATGTAATTTTGCATTCTGTACATTTCAGTTCATTGTCGATTGCAATTTGTAGATATATATTTATATTGTATTTTTATTTGCATATGAGAGCAACTAGTGTTCAAACCTTTCTTTCATTTACTGTTAAAGTAAATATGTGATATTTTATACTATTTAATTGTAACATTATTTTTGTTTTTTATTATTATTTTTGGCTCCCCTCAGGATTATGCATTTAACTCCAATATTATTTGACCTAATCAATCATTGGTGAGTACAAATAATGTTGGAAAAATCCAAACAATTATTGTGTTTCAAAGACTTACAAAGTGTTATTTATTCTGAAGAGTGCCATATCATTTCACTGAGAATTTCATGATTGAAACACAATATTTGTCGCATTTATTGACTGTTAGGTTAGACATATCTTTAGTTTTGTTGGATAAGTGCAATGTCTTCCGTGGAAAAATATTCTGCTAATGCAATATTGACTAAATATTTTTTCATGGTTTTTGTCTGTTGGACACATACGGAGCTGCTTTGACCTTTAAAATACCAAACGTCTATTATTTACATAGATGCTTCAGTTATTTGGACAGCTTTATCTGGCTCTTGAATATTTTGTTTACACCTTTTTAAACTTATTTACCATGTGAAACTTCGCCAGTAATTCGCTTGTCCGAAAAAAATGTACATTTCAACTAGCAGCATTGTGAATGGTCTGCGTTTTTAATGTACCAATATAGAGTAAATGATTATACATATATAAATAAATCAATTAGAAATAATTATTTAGATGTTAATGTCTTTGTAAGTAGAAATTGTTCGTATCATCGTTCTAGGATAGGGATATTCAATACAAAACCTCAATATCAAAAATTAGTTTTTATTCTTTGTATCATCCTCCAATATGTGTAAAACTTGTATGTTACAGGTATCTAACCGCCTCAGTGACAGTTATTTCCAAAGTACCTTACATAAATTTTGGGTACTAATAAAATTTAAGAATCAATTTATGCAGAATGGGTAGGTATTATGCATTATCTTAAAATATTGAGATGCTGAAATGGGAAAACATTGTGAACTGTCCTGCCAGTGCTTCAGAATACCCTTATTTGTCCCTTTAAGTGGCGCTGTTTAAGCGTAAATTAATTAATTTTTTAACTGAAACTTCTATAGCGGCGATTTTTTTTCCAGGTCCAAATTTATCGTCACACGAATGTACCTGGGTTCCACTCATTGATTTTATATTTTGTTTCTGTTTTGCGTTAAGTGACATATAAAGTTAAACTTTGTCGTGAAAGAGAAAGAAGATACAAAATTGATGAGTGGAATTGAGATGGAGCAACATCAATATATACAAATCGAATTTGACACACTAATCATTGATTAATTCTCTAATCATTGATTAATAATTCTGGAGCTTTAGTTTGTTATTTATAACCCATGCGGTATTTTATCATTTTTGTGACGCCACAAGTCATTTTAACACTTTATTTTGAAATTAGTCGTTTTGAAATATGTCATATTGCGGTAATTTGTCACGTTTGTGACGTCACGTGTTAAAATACCGCATTTAAAGTAATTCGTAGTTTTGAAATGTGTTTTGTCAAAATTAACATACTATTTATATCACGTCGTTATTATCCCACCATTTTTTTTCCACCAGAGGTGGTTTGTCAAGCGTCTTTGCACTACGGTTCTGATGGCCCTATTGTGCACCTCTGATATCTTACACCTTTAGCAGTTCTGTCTCTTCTATGAAGTCTAGGAGTTTTTGCCAAGAGATTGTTTTCAGTTCTTATTGGGTTAGCATATGCTTGCCAAAGTGAATTGTGCGTTGCATGTTGAATGCTTCGTGTAGTGTAGTCCCGAATGTGGGTTCTAGTCCAATAAATGTCCCAGTTGTTTTCTTTTTAGCTAGCTGGTCAGCCTTAAAGTTCCTTTCTATGCCTTGCTCTTTCGGTGTCCAGATCAGGCGAACTCTGTTGTTTGTCGCCAGTGCCTCCAAGCTATCTATGCAATTCAAGACCAGTTTGGATTTTATTACTGGCGATCGGAACGCCTCTAGTGTTGCTTGGCTGTCGGACATGATGTATGTTTGATTGAACTCCCGACTTCATTATGTGCATGGCACCACTCAATGGCTGCCAGAAAACTGAGGCATATTTACCTAGGAATAGCGTAAATTGTTTCCACCGGTGTTTGCTTTCATATGTTCCAGCTCCGGTGCCATTTTGGTTTTTGGTCCCATTGAAGAATTATAGTACAGAAGGCCAGAAATTTTACCAAACGTCACTCTAAATATTATTAGAGAAATCTTCTTTTTATCGGATGGGACGTGCCTCCGCTTTATTTCCTGATTGTGCGCCAATTTTAAAATGAGTACCACAAAAACCAATGGATTTGGTCGAGGAGAACTGTGCTTCCTCGACCAATACAATCGCCCAAATCTAAATTTTATGAATTTCCTTGGTTGATGATATCTTAGGGATATTGTGTATGCCACTGTATGAAAATTGAAATAAGGACGATTTAGTAGCGAGTATTGTGCAAATTTCCGTAAGTTTGCGTAATCGAGTTTGAGCTTTTTTTCTCTCTCTTTATATTTCCTTTAGAACAGATGGGCAACTTGACCAGGCTACGGGATACTTATAATTTTCTCTAAATATTTGTTTATCTAGTGACCGATTCTAGCTGGCGTCGGTGTTTTAGCAATATGTTTCTTTTAGTATGTGCTTCTTAGAAAGACCCAAAATATCCTGCTCTAGAATAGAACAATATATCAATCTTAGAACCCATATTCAGTACTTTGTATGACTTGTCTCCAGCTTTTTCTGTTCCTTCCAGTCCCAAACTTAAACTCCATATAGCAAACTTAAACTCCATATAGCAAACTTTCAAACATCATACCTTTAATTTTTATACTTTCAAACTATCTTTCAGTTATTCTCCATACTTGTCCCACCATCTTATTTGCTTTTCGTGCTTGTTTATTTATTTGATTATTCCCACTATTATTAGTTCATACTCCTAATTCTAACCCAAATAGAGACAATGTGAATAATGGATGTACAGTTTTGTTTTTTTTTTAATCTCTCCAAACCATGGTATGAGGTTAGGTGAGATTAATCTAACCCAAACAAGGACGATAGGAATTATAGGGATTGTACCGATTTTGCCTAACTTCAGCAACTCTTTGGGAACATGGGCTCTTGTTTATATATATATATATATATATATAAAAAAAATTATACATAGCTTTTGTGAGGGGACTATTTTAGTTAGCTTAAACAGTTTTTGTAGAGGTGGCCTAACATAGGTGTAGTAGGTCAGCATTCAAACTGAAAAAATACTCATTCTGAAAACAATCAAATTAAAACTCCCCAAATATAATAAGAAAAGTATTTAATACAACTTATTTTATTTACAAATCATATATATTTCGACATCTATGTGTCATTATCAATGGTGATTAAATTATAAACAAAAATGTCCATAGAGATGGCGCTTTTTTATGAAAACTGTAGAAATCTATACACTTATTTTGACACATGTTATGTGTCAAAATTAGACACATGCTGTATAGATTTGCATAGTTTTCATGAAATCTCTATGGAGATTTTTGTTTATAATTTAATCGCCATTGATAAGCAAGAAATGTTTAAAGATAGGTTAGGTTTTTTTT
>JARJEC010065750.1:0-28064 GCA_030264575.1 Tachinus sp. AB-2021 | reverse complement strand
TTATTTAGGTGATCAGTTTTAACAATAATTACTTTGTGACGAAACTGTCAAAGCTTGTAGCAAACACTTTTCGGAAGTGTACGTGTTAACGGCCCTATTTAGACTGGATACTTTTGATATAAAATTATTTAGAAATGTATATTATATTATTCATTTCATTGAAAGTTTTTATAAAGTTTAAGTATCAATTATTTAAAGTATACTATTTCCGTTATATGTCTCTATTGTTTTATTTTTATTTGTTGTTCTTCATATCACATAAAAATATAATGATATTGTTCCTTATTTTAAATTGAAAAGTAAAATACAAGACAGTAAAATTAAACTTTTGCTAAAAATCAAACTCGAGTTTAGAGAAATGCTATAGAAAATAGCCATCCCGAAAAGTTAGTCATTTTAACTTTTAACAAAACTCGGATTTAAACAGATTGTCGTTTTATATAATCTTGGTGGCGTTGTTTGTTCTTGTAAATTTAATCATAATCTCATTTTATAACGCTGCGTATAATAATAAAATTATAAAGTGACAAATTTACGTAAATATCCGGTTTTACTTATATTTAATTAAACAACCGACTTAATTTAATACAACCAAAAGAGTTGTGTTATCTAATTACAAAGACAATTATATTGTTTTTTTACTAATTGCTACTGGTCCTTGGCTATTTTTAATTAAAAGATAATGTGCATTGTGAATCGTCATTAACAATCTACACCGTGCATTTTCACGGTTGTTTGAATAGACTAAACAAAGCTTATTGCAGTGTGATCTTAGTTTATTGCAGTTGCATTGCAAAATTGAAGTTTATTAGTGAAAATGAGTAATAATCCAACTTTGTTTGTTGTTAGTATATATCGTGTTCAGTGTTAAATCGCAAAAGTATGACTCTATATGGAAAACTGATAGAAATTATCTGCAATTATGTGGATCATCTTTACAGGTACATATATTATCTCTGAAATATTTTTGATAACATTATTACAAATTTAAATTTTTAAAGCATATAATATCGTATAAAACAAAGCGATTATAAACTGATGCTAATCCATGTGAAAAATTATTTACACTCTGGGTTTTGTAATTTAGATTAAAATAAATTTTAATTAAATTATTTACAAATATGCATATTACAAATTGACGGAAACTAATTTTGCCAATTGCTAACAAGTAAATGCTTAATTTGATTTTTTTTTAAATATTTTTAACATATTTTGATTGCGACTTGTGAATGCACAAGACAAAAATTCTTACTTAAATTAAGAAATTTAACAAATATTGTAATGTAAATAAATATATACTCCGGTATTTTCGTACGATTCGTAAGTTTGTAAAATACGTATGTGAGCATACGCATTCAATCATTCTATCAGTGAAAGTAAAATGTGAAATATCCGAGTGGTATACATACGCGTTATTTTCTACGAGTAACTTCTCTGAGCATATTTAACCATGCTTACTCCAGAAATTAGAACAGGTTCTGCTTAACGAACTAGTTTCGTGGACATAATTTTTTTGAATGAAAATTTACTAAATCGACACGCGCTATAATTGTACTAAAGTTAGTTCTAAAATCAGTCTTGTCTCATTCGGCTCTTAAACAAGGTTAACGAGACAAGTTTCTAAAAATATTTATAAACGTATTTAAATTAAAATTATTTTCTACCTCAAATTATAAGTGTTTCTGTTGTTTATTAAATATTATATTTTTAGTTGCCATTAATCATAATAATGTTAGCTTTAGCAATGATCGTAAAAGTCAAATTTAATTGAGATGAAAAGTAATTGAAATATTGCTAAAATGTTAATTCTAATGTTGCTATATCCGCATTTTATGATTGAATTTTTAGCACAATGGTCAAACCGCGAGTCGTGTGCGTTTTTTTTAGACAAGTAGATGTGGCGCAAATACATATACACTGTAAAAATCGTAAGCTATCAGTTTTTTTTATTTCAAACGGTTTTACCCGGATAATTTGGAAAATTCATCAATTTAGGTGTGCATATTTTTTATAAATAATTTTTTTTAAATATGTAGCCTAAAATGTTTTTTGCAATTGTAAAATAGTCAAAACGTTTTATTTTATTTTTGCTTTGGTTTTTGACGTAACAAATTCTTGGAAGATGTTTATTAAATTCAATGAAAAAATTAAATTTATTAAATTGGTATCATAAACGTCACCAGCAATATCACCCAATAACTTCATGTTGTCAATTATCAATATTTGTTTGCCTTGTCTAATGTCTGTCCGACAGTATGGAATTTATTATAACAAATGTTGCTAAAAAAATTTAAAATACGGTATTTCATTAGCTGCTATTTCAAGTTCAGCCAATGGAATGCCGTATTTCAATAAACTGAACAACATTTAATATAATAAACTTCCTAGTGTCAGACACGCATTAGTTATTGTAATTTGATCAAAAGCTTGCAATTGAATTAGAAGTTTTTGAAAAAAATTATTCTTTTTTTTCTAAATTATTGAGATCTTTAACTTGCTCCAACATCTAGACGGTACACGGAACCTTCAGTTTGTTTGTATTATAGTTACAAATTATTCTTATATTAAAAATAAGCGTTTAAAGTACAAGGTTACAAAACGTTGTCAAGTTACATGCACAACCGAACTACTTTATGTGTCATTTGAATTTGTTTTGTTGGTTGAATAACTGATGAAGCAATTCTGTCTGATATATCTATTATTTTTCAATTGTGTATTATGCTTTGTTTTTTAATAACAATATAAACATAAATTCTTTAATTGAAATAATACTTAATTTAACAAAATGTGAATAAGGTTATTAGATTTAAAAAATAAATAAAAATAATAGAAATTACTCGGGTGTGTAAATATACATGTTAATAATAATAATAAAGCTGTTAATAACTACAAAAGTTGAAGAGTATATATATATATCCAGTTTTGAAAAGCAATTCTGTCTGATATATCTATTATTTTTCAATTGTGTATTGTGCTTTGGTTTTTAATAACAATATAAACATAAATTCTTTAATTGAAATAATAATTAATTTAACAAAATGTGAATAAGGTTATTAGATTTAAAAAATAAATAAAAATAATAGAAATTACTCGGGTGTGTAAATACATGTTAATAATAATAATAAAGCTGTTAATAACTACAAAAGTTGAAGAGTATAGTAAATGTTAAGGTAAAGTACTGTAATTACATAAACATTATTATAAGTACATTATAAGTATTTTCCGTATATGATTAAATTTTAATAATATCAAATAAAGGGATTAAAATAATTGGATCATTACGTATGCAAAATAACAAAGAAAAGGGAATACAATGTATACACATACCATTAAAAGGGTTAATAAGTATAAATTGGAAACAAAACATTAAAAATACCGTATTGATAATAATATATAAGAAAAATATATATAAGAAAATGATTCACAACTTGCAACATTTGATGCGACAATTGCATTGCTGGGATCTCTTTAGTTACGCCAATATAGAGTCTATGCAAAGCATGGACTGTGTAAAATACTGTGGTATTTACAGCGCGCACCCGACTCCGCATCGGTCCCTGCTAAAACCTCTGTGGTGTACAGCCACCTCGACGATATATACAATCACATTAATAGCGCAAACAGACTACAGGCAACCAACACTTCAAAATAAAATTAATTATAATTTATACTAAAATTTTACATACTTGTAAACATAATACATGATCCATTACACATATTTCATCACTGATTTATCTATGATTGTATTAAACATCACAATTCATTAAAAATTAAGTTGAAAATGTAAGTTTTTTCTGACAAGATAATTGGATTTACGTTGGTATTAGATTTTTTGTTCACTAGTGATTAAAACGTCTACTTTAGTTAAATAATGATAATATTTGCTCAACAAAATAAAAAACACTATTTTTTGTTGTTCGGAGTAACTATAAATCACTTTGTAAAACTAGTTTTAAGAATTTGACGTTACATTAGAATTTAGATTATTTGCAATAATTGTCAGAATAACTCCATATATACTTGTATTATATACGGTCTAATAAATTAATTATGCAGCGAAGTCGCTAGCTGTTTATGCATTAAGTTATAAACACGTCGACCAGTGAATGGGTTTGAAGAAGTTGGAATGTTGGAATACATATCCAAAAAAGTAATATAGGCTTATTTTGTGAAAAAGTCTACATTGCTCAAATTACAAGGTGAAGCAAAACTAAGAACAAATATTTATTTTAATAAAAAGGTAAAAATTTGATAATTTTGCTAAAAAAGTTAATTACATAATTGTACTGTAAATATATAATAAATCGATGGTATAATACATATGCACTGAATTAATCTCCTCAATTAAATTTGACACATTAAAACGCAAAAAATTGACAATCTAAACGCGTTAGTGCAACACGGTAACATAAAACTGACATTTTGCAACAGAATTAGAAAATAATATATATGAGAATCAATTAATCGATGCAAAGAAGAATTTTTATAATAAAGTCACAACAGATTCATCAAACAAAATAAAATCAATGTGGACTGTAGTTAACAAATTAACCGGTAAAAATAAATATACTTCTTATCAAATTAATTACAGTGACATTTGTTGCACTTAAATTTAACAATTAATTTAAAAGTGCAAATAACATAAATGCGCATTGTCAAAACCAAGATTTTAACACAATCAACAAAATCTATGTATTTATATTTTCAACTACAGAAAATTAAGTGAAATATATAATATAAAGTGATAAAAATAAAAATTATTGTGGAATAGATGAAATCTGTAAATTTTTTCTAATTATCGTCTTATCAGTGTCATAACTTGCTTTTCCAAAGTATTTGAAATGCAAAAAAAATCATGAATTTTCTTATTGATGGTGGTCTGTTGTCAGAAACCCAACGTAGGTATATTTAGAACAGAAGTACAGAAACAGCGTTATTTGTTGCTATCAACAAAATACTAATAGCTATAGATAAAGGCAAAGTGGTATCAGGGGTGTTCCTTGATATTTCTAAAGCCTTTGAAAGTATAAACGATAAGATCTTACTTGACAAATTATATAAATACGAAATTAGAGGAAAAGTATATAACATTTTAAAATCGTATCTACTCAATCGTTATCAAAAGGTTAATTTAACGAATAATGCTAAAACAACATTTTTATAAGCTTTAGAAATAGATATGAGGGTGCCTCAAAGAAATATCTTCTAAGTCTTTTACTTATTCTAATATTTATTAATAAAACAANGGTGGGAAAATTTGTGTTCGTGCTTTTTAATAATAGTTTAGCCAAAATAAACTATGAAAAATTAAACTTCTGAAATACTATAGTTACTTTTATCTAAAGCGTCAAATTACTTGGCATTCATATCACAAGTTCAATTAAATGGCATGAACACATGAATCTACTCTCCAATAAACTAAGCTCGGTAATATACGTGTTATTAAACACTACTTATCACCAACATCGGCTAAAGTATTATATTATGCAAATTTCCACTCTTGTATGAAGTATGGTATTTTATTGAAGTGTTTCATATATCAATCAATTGTTTATATTAAAAACAAATTTTATGGAAAATGTAATATTCTTAATCATGTTGAAATAAATTTAAACAAAATGGCATACTTACAATATACACCACGTATGTGAATGTATAAATTGTAAAATTTATATTTAAAAACAAAAACATTAATAACTAACACATATGATCATTTTTATGATACACGACATAAAACTAATTATGCGTTTCCTGTTCTTTTGAACAACTTGTATATAAAAGTGTTATGTAAATTTATTGCAAACTGTTGTAAAAATACTAATTGCAGATGCAACTACAATTGTAATAACAGCACCAATTTACCACATATATACTAACAAGCTAAAGGTTTTATTAAGAACTCGCAAACTTTTATAACTTCGGCTCAATTGATATTCTTTTATATTTTATATTTCAATTAATATTTTGCCGCTTTTAAAAATGAGAATTGAAATGGCTTTATAAATCGTCGAGTGAAATAATATCTCCGTTTCGCTGAAATCTAAAGTCCTGTCTTGCACAGAACTTCAAACAGCATACACTCACACACACACAATAAGTTCCAAGTATTATTAAACAAGTTTTCTGAAATTTATTTTTAGTACTCATGTTTATAAGGTGCATAAAAACGATTTTGGTAACAGCATTTTTTTTTTAATTTCAGGTGGCAAATTCACATACTACATCAAAAATATAAAATATAGTAAATTTGTGTTTAATTTTTAACTAAAATTAATAACTATCTAAAATAAAACGCAAAATACAAGCGTTTGAAATCAAAAGTATTTAACATATTCATAAGAATATGAAAAATATACATATTCATAGGAATAAAGCATATACGAATAAGAAAAAAGAATAGTGTAAAACTAGCCGTTCCATCTTATCTATAGTTGAGGCGGATAAGCCAAACCTTACCAAAAAACCTTTGTGATTCAATAAAATAAAAGTCAAACTTTATCCAAGCTAAAATTATGCCTCGTATGGTATTTAATAAGAGAATTTTACAACTGAAAGTACAAACTACATTTATTAAAATGTAAATCTGTGTTCATGCTTTTTAATAATAGTTTAGCCAAAATAAACTATGAAAAAATAAACTTATCAAATACTATAGTAACTTTAATCCAAAGCTTCAAATTACTTGGTATTCATATCACAAGTGCAATTAAATGGCATGAACATATAATTCTACTCTCCAATAAACTAAGCTCAGTAATATACGTGTTATTAAACACTACTTATCACAACATCGGCTAAAGTATTATATTATGCAAATTTCCACTCTTGTATGAAGTATGGTATTTTATTGTAGAGAAGTGTTTTATATATCAATCAATTGTTTATATTAGAAACAAATTCTAAGGAAAATGTAATATTCTTAATCATGTTGAAATAAATTTAAACAAAATGGCATACTTACAATATACGCCACTTATGTGTATGAATTGTAAAATTTATATTTAAAAACAAAAACATTAATAAGTAACACATATGATTATTCTTATGATACACGACATAAAACTAATTATGCGTTTCCTATTCATAAAAAAGCATCCTACAGTGGTGGACCTTACTACTGATGTCAATATTATTAGTTATTAAGTTATATACGAGATATAAGTATAAGTATATTATAATACAAATATATTACTTTTCTTTTGAACAACTTGTACATTAAAGTGTTATGTAAATTTATTGCAAGCTGTTGTAGAAATACTAATTGCCGATGCAACTACAATTGTAAAAACAGCACCGATTTACCACATATACACTAACAAGCCAAAAGTTTTATTAAGAACTCGCAAACTTTTATAACTTCGGCTCAATTGAAATTCTTTTATATTTTATATTTCAATTAATATTTTGCCGCTTTTAAAAATGAGAATTGAAATGGCTTTATAATTCGTCGAGTGAAATAATATCTCCGTTTCGCTGAAATCTAAAGTCCTGTCTTGGACAGAACTTCAAACAGCATACACACACACACACACACACACAATAAGTTCCAAGTATTATTAAACAAGTTTTCTGAAATTTATTTTTAGTACTCATGTTTATAAGGTGCATAAAAACGTTTTTTGTAACAGCATTTTTTTTAATTTTAAGTGGAAAATTTACATAGTACTTCAAAAATATAAAATATAGTAAATTTGTGTTTAATTTTTAACTAAAATTAATAACTATCTAAAATAAAACGCAAAATACAAACGTTTGAAATAAAAAGTATTTAACATATTTATAAGAATATACATATTCATAAGAATGAAGGATATATGAATAAGAAGAAAGAATTAGTGTAAAACTAGCTGTTCCATCTTATCTATAGTTGAGGCGGATAAGCCAAACCTAACCAAAAAACCTTTGTGATTCAAAGCCAACCTTTATCCAAGTTAAATTATGTCTCGTATGGTATTTAATAAGAGAATTTGACAACTGAAAGTACAAAGAACATTTATTAAAATGTACTCACAGTTCTTATCAAGTACAGCAATAGATAATAATGTTAAACGTTAACCAATATTGAGTCTCAATATTCTAATTAATAGTAATATAAAAATGATTTAAAATTGTAATTAAATGTGCAAATTGTTGTACATTTTTTGAAGGAATGATTTAATGCAGAAGTGTTGCTATTTCTGACACTAATTTTTTGTTGTACATTGTGGTTAAATTTGGACGTTATTATACTAACTACGTCACTGGATTCTACGTAAAAAAGTGACCATAAGATGTATTAATTTCGTTTCCATAACTTAAGAAATAAACCAAATAAAAGCCATAATAGAAAACGGCTAATTTCAAAAATTCACGTTTTCCTTATAAAAACTATTAGAAACAGATTTTTCTACTGTTTACTACTATTAAACTTATCTCAAAATTTAAGCGATTAGCTATTTTAAATTAGTCAACATTCAAACCAACTGTCTTTTGTCATAATCTTAGTCTATTTTGAAATAATTGAAATAATAATAAATCTATTAGCATATTTTTGTACTACTTTCCGATCTTTTTTCATGTCTGATATATGGTGAGAAATAGTTTGTCCATCTTTATGTATTTATTGTCATTTAAAACAAATATTTAAAATGGTATTTGTCTAAAATTTTATTGGAAATCGGCCATTTGCTATTTGCACATTTATTACTACCGTCCTCTGATGTTTTATAAAAAATCGAATTATATATGTTACCGACTTGCGTTCTCTCATTTTAAAATAGTGTATTCGGCATTAACAGCTTTTCCTCGTCACCAAGCAAATTTATGAGAGACAATAAAAATTGTGGGCTATCAGATATGTTTTAGTTGCAAATAATAATCTTAATCTTAATTTATTTACTAGACCGGTTTTACCATTTCTAGACCACAATATTTTTACAATTATAATGAAACATTTAATTTTAGTACTACTACAATATTTACAAAATCTACGATAGTGTCTATGTGACTTGAAAGTCACGTGTGTTTTGTGTGTTGCGTCGTATGTACTGTTTTATTTTGTGTATTGTGTGTTGCATATGTTGAATGGATGCGTAATAGCACCAAAGTAGAAGGCAAAAGTATGCAAAGGAAAACAATTTTCTTTACAAATAATTTTCTTAATGCTAAATATATAGAAAATAAGTGTATTTAAATAATAAATA
Source organism: Tachinus sp. AB-2021 (assembly GCA_030264575.1). Taxonomy (NCBI): domain Eukaryota; kingdom Metazoa; phylum Arthropoda; class Insecta; order Coleoptera; family Staphylinidae; genus Tachinus; species Tachinus sp. AB-2021. The sequence goes on along the minus strand of JARJEC010065750.1, from coordinate 18,882 downwards.
CATCCAAAATCTGCAAAATAAATTCTTCAATTTCAGAAATTAAAACGATGCAATTCTGGTAAGGTAAGGTAAGGTAGAAAAAGATGCTAATCTCTATGAGCAACGAGTTGCATAATGTTTGCTCCTGCCTCACTTTTACAGCATGTCGTCTCTATCTCCTTTCGAAATCGTGATCGAGATTGAGACGAGATATATTTTGCCAAGATCTCGGCGAGATCAAAAAAGTAAAATTGTTATTTTAATAAAAGTTTATTTACTAAATATGTTATATTATATATTATGTACAAAATTAAAAATATTTTTTTTAATCTTGTCAAGATTTTGTCAAAATTCAAGCTCGAGATCTAGATAATAATAATAATAATTAATTTTAATTAAAACAAAGTTATCTTTTGATTTAAAACGTATTGTTATGATTCTTACCATTCGTACTAATTTGTATATTTTATATTTAAATACGATGGAAAATTTGAAATAAGAAAATTACAAATTTAAACTGCATGGTGTAAAAAGATAGCCTTATCAGTTAACAGAATAGTTATTTACAGTAACAAGAAAAAGCGTATATACAGTAAAATGATTTTATGTTAACACGGATATGCTACAAGTGCTGCAGTAGCTCTTGTAGCATGAGCTACTGCAGCCCTTAAAGCCGATACGGGCAAATCAAACAGCCGTGGTTGTTGAACGCTATTTATAATTTTCTTTTTCATTATTGAAATAGTTTACCAATATCCTTATATACAATCAGTAAGATTTGTTTGTTCATCCTTGAAAATAATTTAAATATTATAAAAATGTGATATATTATAATAATTGTAGTAGTACAATGTGTTTTTTTATTTTATATATTATTTAAACAAACTTTAATCGAATCCTTATTATATTACATTTGAAACAACATTTTACAATAATAATTATAAAAATAGGATTTTATAATTTTTATAATTTATTTTTACATTGCAATTTCTAACAGCCAAAATTGTAAATTTATTTACAATTTTGGCTATATAATCATTAATCAACAAATTTATATACATATTATATACATTATTAATCTAACTTGCATTTTATGCTATTTATTTACATATCAATTAAAAATACTCTTCTTTTACAGGTCAACTTGAACTATTCACAAAATCGAAGTAGTATCAGAGGTCCGGGTGGATTGGACGTTGTTTGTCACGTTTCATGGAAAAAACCGCAAGTACCAGTCCCATCCAGACGAGATGTATGTCGTAGCTGCGGAGAATCTTTTGAATTTCCCCATGCTTCTCACGGATTAATGAATGGACAATGACGAAATGCTTGTGGATGTAAAGATTACTATTCCACTTCAGACACATTCTTGTAAATGTTACGAATTAGTAACACATCTCAAAAAGCTTTAAAATAATTGATTATGTACAGAATATTTGTATGTTTTATATTTAGTTAACAACGTGGTATTATTAATTATACTTAATAGTGTTGTTATATTACTATTATTGTTTGGTAATGCACTTGTCGTATAAAGCAAATTACTTTGATTAATTAAAGTGGAAATAATTACGCTTACGAGTATAATATGAATATAATTATAATATGTTTATTCATATACTGTACAAATTGGTGCTATTGCCAATTTAAATTATTTGTGTTTTTAACATACAAAATATGAATTTCAATAAGTATTTATGTGTGGCAGATGACCGGCAACTTTTTACACGCGGCGGTGGTCTTAACGGTACCCTCAGAATCTTGTCTGAAATTGAAAGTAACAAATAAAATTATACCCCTCACAATGAAATATTATATTAAGCAGTACAGGGATATGGTTTGTTATAAATTCTATTAACTTGTGTTTGAATTTTATGTTTCTTGTTTTTAATAAATATCTTTATAAGATGAATTTAGTATCAAATGTTTCTCCCTAGAATTTCACTACATAATGTGATGGATATATACCATTACTTTCTGGTAACAAGAATTAAACCGGCCTCCGAATCATATTGGTAGAGTGGCTTGGCACACCACAGCTAAAAGGTTGCCGATCGCTGATATACAGGCTGGTGACTGAACTTATCGAACATAGGAATTTTACATGTAAAATTATTCTTTAGCAATTTGCTCTTTACCTACTTATTTTAAATAAAATTGGTTCACCATCCATGTATCATAAATATAAACCGATTTTGGCATGTACCATTTATTTATTATGTATTACAGTAAAATTTATATTTAAATTATATTAATAATAATAACAAAATTATATTACAAATAATACTATATAAAATATAAATTCAATTATTTCATAAACAATTTAATAATTAAATTGTATTTGAAACAATTTTATTTTAATTTTGTTTACTATAATGTAATAATAAAACACAAATTTATCAACATCAGTTAAATATAATAATATGGCTTATAAATTCAATCATTAAATTTTTAAACAATAAAAAAAACAAATGTGAATAATATATTTAAATAATGTGTAATGTAAAAAATATAAAGTATACTATAAATAAAATATTGTATATATTAGTAAATAATTAAATTTGTACTGAATATTTGTCATATATTAACTTTATCATTAGTAGTCTATTTAAAATAATATATAAGGCAATATTTTAAATATTGAATCAAATGTTGTAAATGCAAAGATAAATAATTTAATTTAATAAATAAATATCCTCATAACTGATTGTTTAGTTATTATAATTAATCTAGTTAATAATAGCATAATAATATTTAGATGTAGATGATTGATTGCATTCTATTATTCACGTCTCACGAGTGAACATACAGAAATGTTTGGACCCACTTCAATAAGAAACAGGACAAATGGATGAGTTTGCAAATCCGGGCAATATTTGTAAGTGAATGTTGAAATCAATAAAATAAATCCATCAAGTAATGTTATGTTAAGTTATAAAATTCTACTACCGAGTCATATATAAATAAATCATATTTTATTTTATAATTAAATTAGTAGTAATTTCTGGATGAGTTTGCAAATCCGGGCATTATTTGTAAGTGAATGTTGTATCAATAAAATAAATCAATGAAGTAATGTTATATTAAGTTATAAAATTCTACTACCCAGTCATATAAATAAAAAATATTTTATTTTATAGTTAAAATAGTAGTAATTTCTGTATTAAGTGCGCATAATGTGTAACTTTTTATCGCAAGTGAGAATATTAATTTCGTCAGGTCTAGACAGAAAATACAGTCGATCGGTATTAAGATCTCTATTTACGGGCATTCCAAATAGAGTGGAGTGAGCCGTTTCACTTCCTTAAAAAATAAAGCAAAAATAGATTAAATTCACTATCGTTTCTTCGGTCCATTTCAGTTAAAGGTGGCCATTCACGGACGTTTCAACCATCCGAATGGTGTGCTACAATCCTAATAGACTGCCATGAATATGGAAACGTGATGTGATTTGAGTGGAGTGATCGAGTCGAAAAATCCAGCGGTTCAAAATTGTATAGTGGGCTTTCATGTACATTCACATTGTGTATTTATTGCCTGCTATAAATCTATTTGTGGCGCTTCAGATCTTTTTGGATAATATGATAAATTTTTTCAATTCTTATGCTAAATTTACATATTAAATCTTCTTATTAAAACAACAGTTTAACAAAAATATGAATAAAATGTTGAAAAGTATGAATGATAATAATTAAAACGATTTTAATTAATAAAACATAATATATTTGTATTATTATATACATTAAAAATGTTGATGAACATTTAAAATTAGATGGAAGTAAACCGATAATAAAATAATAAGAAACCAATTATGCAAGTATTTTTTCTAAACGATTTACTAGTTTAATCTAGAGCAAATAAAAATATAAATTTTTATCTATGGGCATATAATTTCTCCAGTCACATGGTTCCAAAATTATCTCATTAAATAAAGTAATATGAGAATGTTTTTGTGGTTTAAAGAGCCATTGTTTCGCCCACTTTTGTTTACGTTTTTTTTTTCAACTGTTCTGCAAACAGCCGTTAATAATCTTCTAATAACAAAAAAATCTTCATTCATCTCATAAAAATAACAATAGCACAGTGGTCAAATAAATAAACGTATGCTCGACAGTGTACACTAGAATGGAATCTATGGACCCTATTTTTCAATGTTTCAATCAACAAAAATAATACCTGCTTTAAGATTGGAAACTAAATTTTCTTATTTTTCATAATTTTATTTAAAATCATCCGTTACAGATTCTGCTTAGTTTAACACTATTTAAAGTGTGACATGGAGAAAAAACACGTATTGTTGATGACATTTGCGTCACTTTTTTATTTTAAATATTTATTTTATATTATTATATTGTTTTCTATACAAGCAAGAAAATACATTCTTATGATTGGCTAACCTTTTTAATAGGTTAAACCGCAGTCAGTCCTACAGACGATTTAAAAAAAATATCGCATAATATATTTTAAACTCCACTTTTCTAAACCACCATTAAAAAAATTATATAATCAATTAAAGTACTAACAGCTTTTTTGAGCTTTCACTGCTGGTGAATTGTATTCGAATGTTATTCTCGTACGGTCGATTTGTGGTTACGTTGTAATACAATTTATTAATTTTAATCATGCCAGTGTACCTAGAACCAAACTATAAGGACTAATTGGATCTGCCAAACAAAACTTAGCAAAACCTCAAAATAAAAACAGATGCTCGTATTCAGTACCGGTTTGACAATTTACATGTAATGAAAAAAACTTTCAGCAATAAAAGTTCTAAATCATATACGCTTTGCATGTAAAACGTGTGTGGGAAATGCAAATGAAAGCCCAATAAAAATGCAATAAATGCGGATAAACGACTTGATATATTTTTTATCAATTTCTCACTCAAAGTAACAGCGATTTTACTAAAAAATAATAATTTTGTTGTCAAAACTTTATCAAGAAAAAGCGTAGACGTGTTCAGCAGGTATTTTATTTCTTATTTCAATGTTAATTAATTGTTCTTATTTATTAAAGTGTAAATTTCAATTGAGAAAATAGTAAAATTGTTGTAACAAAAAGAGAGCCAAAACGAGTTGAATGAGAAAACATATTTGATATGAAAGTAAACGCAACTCGTAGATATTGAAAGGCAATCAAATCTCTAATGGGTATTTCCAAGCAGTATAAAAATAGGTTTATATCTGTACAAAAAGTAACATAGGACCAGTAATCAAAAACAAGCAATCCGAGTTGTAGTTTCTGAAACTAGCTTCTATATTACAATAACGCACTCGATCTAATTTATAAGCCTATGTGATTTGAAACAATAAAAAACATTTTATAATAATTACAAAATAAAATATACTTAACTAAAATTAAATTAAATATTACAATACGAGAAGAAATAAAACTAAATTGTACATTGTCGGACTTGTTTGCATGAGTACTAAAAACTTTTCCCCATTTGTTGGTGGAGGGTGTACGATAGTATAAAAGTAAAGGTGAATGAGGTCAATATACTTCTCTTGCCCATATTTTATTTAATTTTTATTAGTATTTTAAATTTTGTACTAATTACGTAGGTTCTGTTTTCCGCATTTGACCATCTCAAAATCGCCATCTATCGTTTTTTTTTTATTTTCTCCTATCGTAATAAATTCCTATCTTTTTGTGTTTTAAAATTTTTTAATAAAACAAAAACAAAGAATGCAGATTTTAGAGATCTACAAATTAGTTTATATGAAATTTGGTTATAAAATTCATAGTTTTCTTGTAAATTGACAAAATTCTTTGTTTCGACAATTCTAATGCGTTTTTATAATTTAGGTATTAAAATATCGATCTAAAACTAATTTCATTCAATTTCTAAGGTTAAATTACTATGGAATTAAACAATTATCTAGTCAAATGAAACGCCGAAGCAGATATCGCTTTTAAGAAACTGAAAAACATGATAACCTCTGCACCGGTGTTGCCATGTCCAGACTTCCACAAAGAGTTCTTATTAAAAACAGGCGCATGTGCTTATGGGATAGGTGCAGCACTAACCCAAACATACGACAATAACCGTAAACCAATCTGTTATGGAAGTCGAGCTTTAAATAATGGTGAGAAAAATTATTCAACGACCGAAGAAGAATGATTGGCCATTGTTTGGACAATCAGGAAAATGAGACAATACATTGAAGGGTACTATTTCACGGTCGAATCACCAAATGGCTAAACTCAATGAAAAGACCGTCGGGAAGAATTTCACGATGGATAATGGATATGACTTCACCATAAAATATCGTAAAAGATCCACCAACGAATTAGCGGACACTCTATCAAGAGAACCCTATGAAGCTGCGCCAGAGAAGGAGATCTTATTAATTGCCGATATACCAAACTTGTGCAGTAAACAACTGTCACTCTAAGAAAACAACCCGTGAAAATACAGCAACTACCAAATAATTGATGGAAGATTGTTCAAACAAAATTGGGACCGAAATTTAAGCAAAACGGAAATTGATCACTACTGGAAATTATGCATTACACCCACTTTAATAGAACAAGTATGCAAAGAAAATCAAAGTCCCCCAACTGGAGGATAACAAATTTGAGCATAACAAAACATTAAACAAAATTTACAAATTGCTATTGGCCTACCATGACTAAGGATATAAAAAGAATACGTAAAATCGTTTAGTATAAGTCAAAAATATAAACCGCCGCAATTAAAAACACCGGGAATAAGCAGAAATTGCATCGTATAAGAACCATAACATACCTCCGTAGAGCTAATGGATCCATTTCGAAAATCATCAAAAGGAAACTGCCACTTAGTAATGAAGCAAAATAAATTTACTAGATGAGTCTAATCAACCAATCAAAATTGCAACGACGATAAAAATTAAAGCAGCAATCAGAAACAAATTAATAATAAAATTTGGACCACCGGTAAACATGATCACAGATAACGGCAAACAATTTGTACGGAAAAGAATCGTCACATTTTCAAAACGGGATAACAAAGATAGAAATTCCACTCTACAAACCACAAGCAAATAATGATTGCAAGATACTGTAATTCACTGGACCATCGCAACTGGGATCAATATATACCAAAATTACAATTTGCTTTTAATACTGCCACTTGCAAATCCACTAAATTCTCACCAGCATACCTAAATTTTGGAAAAGAACTAAGAACACCAACATTTTTTTCCAAAACAACAGTGTTATTTAACAACCATACTATAAACCAAACGTACAGACTAAGCCAATTAACCAAAATTCAAAAATTAGTTAAACATTTCATTAGTGAAGCAGCAGAGAAACAGGCTCACTAATACAATTTGCGTAGAAGAGACTGGAAACTGAAATTAAGCGATTTAGTCATGCGAAAAATAGTAAACCTATCTTCCGCGGCAAGCCATTTTTTATACACACGTATATGATACAACGTATCAAACATATTATCAGCAGTCCGCTTTAACTTAACTAATTGCGATACCCGAAAAGAAATTAAAAACATACACGTAAACGAATTTAAAACGGTTTACCAGTAACGCCTGGAAGAAAAACGCCTTCCCTACTAAAAAGGGTAAAAAAACAAAATCACGGTACTACAAAATACCTTGATGAAGCCGACAAATAGAACGGAAACAATGCCCAAGAGACACAGGAAGAAAAAGAAAAACCGCAAGGGATTCAAATAGTTTCAACTGTACAAGACATTTAAAAGAATTAACTCCATGAAATAATAGGAATCGCACACAGTGACGTGAAATGATTGACGGCGAAAAAGAGAGTAACATTTAAAAGGCAATCTACACAACTATTATTGAGTTTATTTTTCCGTATTGTTTGTTATACTATAGATATATAATTATTCAAAAAAAATTTCATATATTTTGTATTCTGTTTATGGTTTGTCATACTATAGTTATTGTTTAGTTTGTATATTTTATAATTTTGTTTAGATTAAAAAATATTTTTTTGTAAGTAAGGGGAGAATGTACACGACTGGGATAACTGCTAGAGCAGTTACCAGCGCTGCGCGGTATAGAGAGACTGGCGCTCAGGTACATATGCGCGACAGGACCCCAATTGGGGAGTCGTTCCAAGTCTGATTGTAGGTACGGTATTTATCGCGTTGCGACAGAACTTGCTGCAGCTTTGTGAGTTTGTCACTACGTAGAGTAAAACACGAGAATAAAGGAGAGCATGCATGTTATGTAGTTGAACTTGCGTATTAAATAAAGATATATATCCTCGTGTCTGTTTTCAAAGCTGGACCCCATTGTGTTGTCTGGAAATTTATAAATATCCTTGCAGATTTGTGAGGACCTTAGAGTAGTAGTAGTAGTAGTAGTAGTAAAGATCCTCATGATGTGAATGAGCCACAGCTGCTGCGCGAAAGCTTTACATCTCACATTCAACACACGCTAGAAAACTTCACTTTGATTGTTTAATATATTTATAAGAATAAATATATTACACAATCAAAGCATTTCTGTTGGGTTATTATATAGTTATTTTCAAATCTAAATTTATTTCTTTGTAATATAATGTTTTTGACAATGCTGATACTATATATTATATTTTTATAATTATTTACAAAAATATTGTAGATAATAGATTTAATAAAAATTATTCTTATAAAAATACTCAATTAAATATTTGAATCTAGATTCATAAATTTTTTGGTTTTCAATATTTTTAAGAAACAAATCAGAAAATGCTGTATCACTAACATCTTGAATATCGGGTGCTTCTGAACTATCTATTAACATAACCTTTATGAAAAATGATGACACTGCTAGTCCAAATGTGCATTTTTTGTTAAACTCTTCTCTGAATATTTTGTACGGAATTATAGCGGGGTCACTTCCCAGTTCTTTCATATAAAGGCATAAACTTCGATGATAAATGTCCAGGTAGTAATCTAACTGTTCCCAGACAGTGTTATCTGTGCATGTGCACAGAAAATGCGAAATGTCGTATATTATTGAACATGATCTTGATAATTGGTAATCAATAATTTTCATGGAGCGTAAACTTTTCTTTCCATTTATTGTCTAAAATAAAAAAAATAATGCACCAGTTAATATGTGTTCAATAAGCAATATCTGCAATTGATATAATTAGAATAAATTAATATAATATATCAATAGTTTTTTTGTGATATTTAATAATAAAATTTAGTTAATTAAATTATTTTCATTTCATTTCTATTTAGATATTTTGTAGACCGCTCACCTCATATTTAAACATCATATTATTGCTCCAACAATCGGCATGTGATATTGCTGCATATTTTTCCTTAGTATAATCATGATGCAACATAAACAATTCCATATTATCGCAGAATTTTGTATATCGTTTCAGCTGATCTTGATTGGTAATAAATGATTTAAAATTTTCACATAGTATTTTGCAATTTCTCAGTAATTTTCCTTTGGTAAACCATGTATCTACACTATCTCCTATTGCTTCTGCAAGTTCTCTGTATTTTTTAGGTTGTTGCTGTTGAAGAGCGAGGGACAACGCATGTAGTTTCCCATACTCCCTTAGAATCATTTCTACGTGAACAGCATCTACTGGTTTCATTCTATCCCATAGTTCGTAATCTTGGACTTTTAAATTTTGTAGCACTAATAATTCTCTTTCCGGTTCATTAAATATGTGATAACATTTGGGTATACTTTGAAAGGGATATTTTACGTCCTTTTGCAAATGATTGAATACTGGTACAACTTTATCATAAAATTCCATTTCAGCAATAAAACTTTCTCGTATAGGAACACGATTTCTTACCACCGGGTCAGTAGTTGCCGTTTTAACTATTACATGCAATGTTTTATTAGTGCCTTCTAAAGTAACTGGTCTGACTGTGCCCAAATAACCATCGCCTTTCAACCCGCCGCTTCCAAAATTTATTTTTATATTTTCAACATTTTCCCTTTTCCCAACTTCATTTAAATGTGAAATGATAAAAGCGTGGAATTTTTCTGTTTCCATGATTTAACAATGACTGTAATTTTATTTTACTGTATGCGCTATTTATATACATAACTGTTAACCTTGATTACACATTCCCCTACTTATTAAACTATAATTAGCGTTAATAATAATATTGATAAACATTTGAATTAATTCTGATTATTTATCTTATCATTACAAAATTATTGATAGGAAATAAATAATAAAATTTGAATAAAAAAAGATTAAATAAATAAGTGTACATAATTCACAAATTGCCGACAAATAATATAGAATAACATAATTAGACAATTAGTGTTATTATATTGTTTGCAAACGCTTCACATTTACAATTATAAAGAGTAACATTTGATTATATTTACGATGTAAATCAATTAATTTACTCGTAAAGCACATATTTTTTTTTAATTTAAATAAAATGACATATGAATTTTAATTAATAAAAAAATACCATCTAAATAAAAACAGTATACAGGCCATTATTTTTAAAATCTGCAGAATATTGCATTATTTTACTCTTTTTGTATGAAAAGAAGGTCTTCCTCATTAAAAGTATTTATAACGTTGTTTTGATATTGCTTTAAATATTATTTTTGTTCTAAAATAATCTACTTGAATAATATATTTTATACTCATTATACGTGATATTTGATCAACACAGTTATTTGAACTATCATTGAGCAAATAAGATAACTTCTACTATGAAATCTCTAAATTAATTTTAAATAATCAGTTAAATATGTTTACAGCTTACAGCTTACAGCTTAAAATTTGGAGGGCCCAAAGTTTTATTTGCAAGTTTGTTTTCACTAACTATAACTACATATTACGCAAATTATTTGATATTGTTTTAAAATCGACGGTAAATAAAATGGTTATGCATTTATTAATGGCATCATGGTCAAGAACACCTGTCCAACCTTTTTGTTTTAAGTAAATAATATCTGGCATAGTACTACTCATAATGGGCTCTATCAAATGAGATCAAATTCAAACCCCTCACCACCTTCTCATATGGGGGAGGAGAGTTAGCTTAAAACTGTTAAATAGAAACCCCAAATTTTTATTCCAGATTGAAATTCTGCAAATAGAATTACATTACACTTTTCTTTTTGCGTAATATATAGCTCTGTAATCGTCAAAAACAAAATTGGAAACGGCGAGGTCCTACTTGGTTACTGTGCCAATCACAGTTACCTTTACTTATAAGCCCTGCTTTTGGAAACTTGGCAACGCAGAATAGTAAACCGGTTGAATGTATTTGTTTACAAATAAATACAATTAGAGTTAAAAAATGCTGTTAAATTCTGGAGCATTTGATACAAATAAAAGGTAAGTTTAATAAATATTTATAATATGTACAGGGTTGCCAAATTTGGACTTTACTATATGCTATTTTGAAAACTAAAAATGCTAGATAAATTCTGTTAAGATTGTCTGGAGCTAATTTTGTGAAATAAGTTTAATGGTGGTAAAATGATTTTTGTATCATTTTTAATTTTCAAGAAAAATGTGATTTTTTTAAATTCGTTTTTTTTTATAATGGCATCTATTTGGTTTACTTTTTGAGTTATTAAAACAGGACTAATACATCTTATGGGCACCTTTTACGTAGAATCCAGTGGCGTGGCCAGTGTTTTTTCCAACTTTAAATTTTTAAAATTTTTTATCATTTTTTTTTCAAATAGAAATTATAGTGCGCTATATTTTTATAAAATTTATAATTTTATCCTGATTTCAACGGTTTATAGTTAATTGAGTTTGCTTCTACTAATAACAAATTCTTTTTATTTTAAAAAAGAAAAATGATTTTAAATAAAGCGGATTTAAAATCATTTTTGTGTGGAGTCAAATTATTTACACAATATTATTAATATGTATTTGAAATTGTAAAAGTTTATTTATGATAAATAGAATTTTTAAAAAAACTTTTTTTTAAATAAAAATAGCTATTTTATTTGTTTGCATAGTAAAAACCGCTTGATACGAAGAATACGCTAAAAACAATGTAAAACTAGTAAAAACAGGTAAAATCAGTTATATAATATATCAGTTTTTAGCAGTTCTTTGTTAATTTGTATAAATTTTTATTCAATTAATGGAAAAAAATGTAATTATCTATTTTTGTTAACAGCAAAAGCCCAATAAACTATAAATCATTGAAATCGGGATAAAATTCTATATTTTATAAAAATATAGCGCACTATAGTTTTTATTTGAAAAAAAAGTTCAAATATTTAAAAAATGTAAAATCGAAAAAACATACTGACTACGTCACTAGATTCTACATAAAAATTGCCATTAAGATGTGTTAATTTTGTTTTTATAACTTAAAAAATAAACCAAATAGAAGCTATAACATAAAACGGCTCATTAAAAAAAATCACGTCTTCCTTTCAAACTAAAAATTATACAATAAATCTGTTTACTTCCATTAAAGTTATCTCAGAAAATTAAACAACCTTATCAGAATTCTTCTAGTATTTCTAGTTACCAAGAAGTAGTAATGTCCAAATTTGACCATCCTGTACATAGTTGAAAGGTCATATAACAAATTCCCTTGATTTTTACTTAGATTTAATACTTTAATTCCACTATTATACCTCTTTGGTCATATTGAAGTTATGTAAATTAAAAGTTTGTTTCAATTAATAAATGTTATGTGTAGTAAGTGCACTTCCAATTATAAATTAACTTCAAAAGTAAACACATTTTCATTTCCACAAAATAACACAGAAAACGCAGAGTTAATTCGATCAATACCAAGAAAGCATTGGACACCTTCAAGGTTCAGTTCTGTGTTTAAAATATTTTAAGATTGACGGAAATCTATGAAATTTACAGGAAAGTTTTAACACATCCGAAGCTTACGAAAATGCAGTTCCATAGATATTTACCGATTTGCCGCAATATTTGACAATTGAAGACAGCAGAACAAAAGAATCCACAAGTTTGGCATACAAAATGTGAAGAAGCGGGAAGTTAAAAATTCTTTCAAGATGACTTTATTAAAGATTTTGATGACTAAATACGAAATTATGTCAAAAGCAAAATGTCAACTGCGTAGGAGTCGAATATCAATGACAGTAAATTAATTTTATATACCTATGTTGTAAGCCCAGCGAATACAATAATCATCGAAAACATTATAAGTGTAACTAGATATGTTACCTTTATTAAAACAAGGTGTGCATTATTTAATTATAGCTTAGGACGGAACATTTTGATGTATTACTAACCGATTACATTATAAGCTACAATTCTGATTGCTTTTCTTTGTAAAGAAAAAATTCTCTTTGCACCAAGTTTCCCCTGCTAAATATAGCATATAATATATGAGAGTGAATATTCGCATGGTGGCATTGTTTTAAAATTAATAGTGATACAGTTTCTTGTAGGCTTCTTAGTGCATATATGTTTCTATTCAATCTCGTAGCTAGTTAGTCACAGTGAGCATGTCAATTAAGTGAATATATACTCCAAGAAATTTAACTGGTTCCGCTTTTGTCAATTCTGTCGTCAAATGTCGCATAGAGAGAGTCATTTCAATAGGTTTATTTTCATTTAGTAATAAATCGTTAGCTAAGCACCACTCTCCAACATTCTTTAAAGCATCTTCAGCAGACGACAATACTTTTTGATAAAAGATGCTATCAACCAGAAGTATATATTCATAGAGATCATTTATATAAATAAAATTGGTCCCAATATTGATCCTTGTAGAATGCCTACAGTTATATCTTTAAGAAAATTTTCCATTGTGATATACACACTGTTTCCGACCAGAAAGAAAAGCCTTGACTAAATTTATAATATTTTTATCAAATCCACATCGTCTTAATTTAGGCAACAACAATTTATGCGATACACAATCGAAGGCTTTTGCCAAGTCACAGAACAAAACCTGCATGTAGTTTCCTTCTTTAAAACATATTATTATTCTAGCACTCAGTTGGTATATTGTTTGAGATGTTGCTGGAAGCCATACTCATTTTTATTGAATAAATTATTTTCTTCCATATATTTTACAATTCTATTTTTTAATATAGGTATAGGTAGGTATTATAGAAATATTCCTATAATTATCCATATTATTTGCACATTCGCATTTTTTGAAGACAGGAATTATTTTTGTTACTTTTAAAACAGAAGGAGATGTGCTCAAAAGAAATGTTTATCAATTTAGTTCAAGGATTAATTATGCAATTTAATGATGATTTAATCATTATAGAGTTTATAACGTATATATCTTTGCTTTTAGTTTTTTTTTAATTAAGAACTGTATCTCTAACTTCATTATGGGTGCAATGCAGCAAGGTTAAATTATTTATATTATTATATTTATATTATAATATATTATTAATAAGTGCCAGTGCTACTGAGCCAATCTGGTGATATATCACATTTACTTGCAATAACGTTTGATATCATTTTATGTAGTACTATAGCAAAATGTTCAGCAAAAACCTCCGCTGATATAAAGTTTGTTGTAGTTTCGTTGGTTTTTATATTATTAATAATAGTCCAAAAAGCTTGTTTTATTTTTCGATTTTTTTATAAATGCATCATTTGCATACCGTTTTGTATCTTTGACTAATTTTTGGTATGCTGGTTTTAGGGTTTTTAAAAATGCCTTTGCAAATGGTGTAGGACACTTTTTATAGTACAATGAGATAAACATAATAAGTTCTCGCTTTGTTTAATTTCATTATTGAACCAAATAATGTTATTTCTTATGCGATTAGATTTAATTATTTTTTCTGGAAATTTTTCCATATTCATCAAATAACTGTTTGCCGTTAGTTTGATTATTACCAAATTTCCATTACTCTTGGTCAAGTGATTTGTAGAGATTAAATTAAAATAACTCAACAGCAGTAATATATCAAGATCAACTACTGACAAAAAAAATCAATAGTTTAATATAATATAGAACAGCAATGATTCGACAAGTTTTTATACCTAAAAATATAATAGTTGTAAAATTAAATGATAATACATTGGACTTTGTACAGTAGTAAATATCAATAACGTTTAAACAGAAACCATAAAATATTTATCTATATACATCTTTTATAGTATTTATCCAAACATAAATCGATTCAGCAATTGGGAATTGTTTAATTGTGACATTAAATTTTATAAAATAACATAGGAACTCAATTAAATAAAGCAGATTTTGATATTAATACAAACAACACAATAAAATCATTTGGAATATTTTAGTGTTCAATTAAAACTCATTATATTATATTAATTCCAAAATATATTTCAACACTTTATTTGTATTCATGTCCAACGCATTTTGAATGGAAAACCATTACTGTCGCATATTCAGATGAATTAAAATAATAAAGTTAAAAAAAAATTTAAATAAAATATATAAATAATAAAATAAATATTTATAAACATTGAATTTCGTACAAATATATCAAAAATCAACTATGTAGTATATTCTAACAGTTTCAGTAATTCAATAGTAAATTCTTGTCTCACATTAGTATGTAATTTAATTCATATCAAAAGTTATGAAGCAGAAGCAACTTCTTAAATGTGATCAAATTGTTTTAAAATGCACTAATTTTTAAATAAATTAAAGGTTTCTACCTATCAGGTTTTTGTAGTAGTAGTAGTAGTATCTATATTTCCAACACGAAAATTTCACCCCAAAGATACCCGATCTGTTTTTGTTACACATTCTTTATTCATTTCTGAGATTTGTGAGAAACTATACAACAAATTTTATATTCCTTCTGACTCGCAACACTTTCTCAAATTGAAGAGGCTCTAAAACAAGATGCCAAACAGTTGTCAAAATTTTGTTTTGAAAAACTTAAATTAGATAAATGTATTGCTAAAAATGTAAATAAGCCTTAAAAACAACTGGACACAGAGCTTTGAAATTATTCATCACATTACGCAGTATTGGTGAGATTTGAACAGTCCTGTAGGATTCTTTCATATTATCAGTTTAACTGTTTGTGGTAGGTTAATCCTGATACAATCTTCATAAAAACATATAGCAGGTTGTTAGGTACAATGAATAGACGTCATATTGGTCCAGTAATGTAACTGTATTTCTTAGAATACTTTATGTAATTTAAGATGGTTTTTCCAAATTTGGATTATACCGAAACAATTAAACTTCTAACAACGCTAGTTATATTGTCGCAAATTCTTATCGATTACCAATAAATTTATTGATAAGTCTATTGGAAATAGATCCCACTCTATAATAACTAATTAAAAAAACCAAGACATTGTCAGTATTTTTATTTTAACTTTAATCTAGGCTCAATTATCGATCAAGTTAAAATGGCTGAAAATGATCAATTTTTAATTATTACAATCATTTCATGATTGAATTGAAATGTGACCGTGCCATGTTAAACAGATATTTCCATTATATAAGTGATTTTGAAACTGGTTTATAAAATTTTATAATATTTCCATAAAATCTGTTTGCTTATTCCATTATAAAACGTTAAAAATTTCATAGTTTATGTTTCAAAACTTAAATAAAAGCAAAGTAAAAAAAGTAATAAGTATTTAACCTATTATAAAGTTCTAAACACTATGATAACTTGTATGCTATATGTGCTTTCATAAAGTCAATAAGTTTTGGTCTACCTATAATTAAATAATATATAACGAATTTTGCTATTGTACAATAAAACAGCTTGATATTTATGTGGACAAAAATTAAAAATCTTCACACTACACACTGTTACAATAATGTTAATTCTTTGAAATTAATGTTTTATAGCAATTACGCTGAAACAGTATATTATAAGTATTTTCTTATGCCATTTTCTTTAATTCGTTGTAAAGATTGAATTTCATTAAAAGCCAAATAATTTTCTTCTGCCCATTTTATTACTATATTGAAAGTATTAAGTATTTTTTGTTATAAAGTTAAAACCAAATATAATATAACACTAAAATGTAACATTGTTTACACCTATAATAACAAATATTACCCACAGATAATAAATTATAAAAATTCAAAGATTTTTGACAATCATTAATTTTAATTTCTAGTTTAAAATAAATAATACAAATTAAATATTTTGCAAACAGCTAAATTATACTTTTAAGAAATACAAAAAAAATATTACAAAAAATTATATTAAAAAAATGATTCCTAAAAATAATTTAAACCAAAAATAGCTATAAAATAAAAAATCTAAAACTATAGCAAATTAAATCAATATATAAAATTGCAAACCTTTTTTTTAATGTTGCATGAAACAATATTATAAAACGCGTGCATTAAAATTTTATTGAAACATATAGTTAATACAATACACATTTTTGTAATTATTGTATAATTGAGTGTAAACATTTTCCTCTATATAATGTCGCATTAATTGTTAATAATTGATAATGATTTGTAACTTCTACACAGTTACTCGTCATTCCATATTGACAAGGTCTTAAAAATGTAAAATATGAATTGTTCTTGAGATTAATTACTACATTGTAGTTCATTAAAAAAAATGATAGTGTGTTTGTATAATTATGATGGTTTTGTAAGTTGAATTCAAAATAATCTATCTAAAATATAAAGCCTAATAATTTAAAACATAAAACCTTGAGGAACTGAAAGTCATGTAAACAAAAAAAACTTTTTATATTTATAAAATTATGTACATAATAATTACATAATATAGATAATAAGACCTGGGGAAAAACGTTATTAGCCACAATCGGAATTTATTGATTAATTCTATACTCTATACAATATAATATACAGAATAAACATTTTTGTAAAGATTATACTACTAACATTTTTCACAACTTAATTCAATTTAGAAATTTTTTTAATTCGAATTGAGGCTTATATTTTTTTACCAGTAGATTAATTCAATTATTAAATATTATTATTAGTTTACATTTAGAATTTGTTGTATAGCGTATTACGTAGTAAGGTTTTAAGCACATTTTAAATGGAGATACAACATGGGATGTGTGGCCGTACACAAGTTGTAAGATGACATGGTATTTTGAATTTTCAACAATATTTTAATTAAATATAATATAGCCATGTATGTTTTCTCATAAAACCGTTTGGTATTTTTTCTGCACTTGACGCAATAAATAATATAAATAAATCAAATAATACAAGATGTTTCTTAAAACCTTTTGATTATGTTTAAAACAAAATTATCTCTTATAGTAAAAAACATAATTAAACAAATTGTTTTTTCAAAACAAATATCTTATAACTTATTACACACTTTTTAGTTAAATGTGTTAAAATATAAATGTAGAAAAAAAATTTTAGTTGCGTGTAGTAGGCCGTTTCCTAGAATTATCTGATGTTAAATCTCGGGAAATGGTCTATTTTTCATAATATAGATTACGTGGATTTACGTTTTAAATCTCGGGAATGATAACAATTTATACTTATTAAGTTGAGTGCACTATTAATGTCACCCGATCAGCAATCCATCAAATGTCGTAGTCCTATAATACAAAAACAAAATTCTTTGGTGCATACTTTAAAATACGTGTCTGCATTACAACATAATAATAATTATTGTTTATTTATAATAATTCTATTTATTCTTTTATGTCATTATTTGTATGCTTACAGACCGATTTCAATAAATGTAAATACCAAAATTATTGCAACTTTTGCTTTGGGGTTCTTAAAAAAATCATTTAATCTGCACGGCTTCGAAAATGTAAATAGGTCGAAGACCACTGAATGCGACTTATTTGATTTATAAATCAGTAATTCAGCACCTGTGAGAACCAAATTAAATAAGTTAATTTTATTTAATAAATATTTAAATAGATTTCATAATATTTTATGTAATTTAATTTAATTTTAATAAAACAGTATTGTATTTTTCAAATAAGTGAATATTTTTAAAGGAGTCTAACCTATATGAGCGACGGGTGCATAATGTTTGCCCGTGTCTTAAT
>JARJEC010065748.1:0-10802 GCA_030264575.1 Tachinus sp. AB-2021 | reverse complement strand
TTTAATTTTTAAGTACCACGAACTCGTTGCTATTTAGTGAATGTACCTTTGGCGAATATATGGATAAATGACATAGAAAGTATTTTACTTTCATATCAAAAAATCTAGTGCGATTTCAAACTCTTTTCATCTATAAACCTCTTAACTCAGGGTTGTCCAACTTATTTGAAGTTTTAGTTGAAGGTAGTGTTTTAGGACATAATTTAATTTTACAGATGGTGTACAGTACGAATATTTATTGGCAAAACATAATAATTAAACTAAAATACAGGGCTGCGAACTGATATATTTTTTGTTTCAGTTTTTATTACGGCTCAATTAAATAAAACAGGTTTGGTTCCGGGTAAAATAAGTTTTTTTTCCGGTTATAGGTTTTTGGTTACACTACGAGTAATTATTTTTAACATATCTTGAAAAAACAACAGCTGTTGGAACATTCATAGAACTGAAAAATAAATATATATATATATAAATATAGTATGTACTTCTATATTTTTGATTCACTTCTAGTTTTTGCTCATACAAAAATAACGGTTTTTTCCTGTTATCGGTTTTCGGTTCAGTGCACGAATAATGCGCTAATTATATACTAACATTGTTTTTAACAATACACGAACACCAGACTGTTACAATTTAAAACTAACATTCGATGGACACAATATAGGGTATTTAAAAGTAACGATTTATTTGTCCACTATATGTCTTTCTCGTAGTTCTCTCATTAAAAATTAACTAAAAACATCTCATTAAAAATTAACTAAAAATATCGGGATACTGAAGTAATTGTAGACATATCTTGTCTCGTATAATTTGCCTTAAAATTTGAACATTTTTGAGTTATCATGTTTTATTTTAGAGATGACCATGGATTTAGTTCTCTTCATTGGGCTTCAAAGGAAGGGCATACTAAAATAGTGGAAATGCTGTTACAACGTGGAGCGAGAGTAAACGTAACCAATCGTGGAGATGACACTCCATTACATTTAGCTGCAGCTCATGGTCATAGAGATATTTTACTTTTAGTGAGTACACATAAATTTTATGCAGAATATTCAGTTACTTTTAGAAAATTTTGTGTGTAATTTTTCTTTGTTAGCAATTAATTTTTGTGTTTTGTCAGTCAAAATATTGTTATTATAAAAAAAACAACATTATTTATAAATTAAATGCAATATTGTTGCAAATTATATTTGAATGTTTTAAAATCTTTATATTGAAGTATAACTTTATTTTCTAGTTATTACGTCATAAAGCTGATGTAAATTTTACAAATGAACATGGCAACTCACCACTTCATTACGCTTGCTTCTGGGGATATAAAGAAATTGCTGAAGACTTAGTCCGACAAGGAGCTATTGTGTCAGTTGCAAATAAGTATGGACACACTCCTTTAGAAAAGGCAAAAGGATCATTACCAAAATTACTACATGATATCGCTGTAGAAGGAGGACAAGATTTAAAACTCATTAAGTTTAAAGACCAAAGCTGGTTGGGTTACAAAACTCGATCAAGAGATGCAACCTTAAGTAGATTCAAAGGAATTAATGTAAAAGATTTATCCAGAAAAGAGAAAGTAGCTTCAACACCAAGCGGTGATTCGTACAGAGGAGTATGGCAGAAACATGATATTATTGCTAAAGTTTTAAATATCCCAAATGTAACCAGCAGAATCTCCAGGGATTTTAACGAAGAATTTCCAAAACTGCGTATTTTTTCACATGTTAATGTACTTCCAGTAATCGGTTGCTGTAATGTCCCACCCACATTAATTGTAATCAATCAATATATGCCATTAGGATCTCTTTACAGAGTACTACATGAAAGCAGTGGTATTGTTGTTGATATTGCACAAGCTCTCCGCTTTGCCTCTCAAATAGCACGGGGAATGTTATTTTTGCACAGCTTAGAACGTATCATACCTGAATATCATTTAAACAGTCGCCATGTTATGATTGATGAAGATTTAACGGCCCGTCTCAACATGGCCGACTGTAAATTTTCTTTCCAAGAAAAAGGTCGTATATATTATCCAGCTTGGATGTCACCAGAAGCATTATTGAAAAAAGTTAGCGATCGTAATTGGGAAGCATCCGATATGTGGAGCTTTGCAATATTATTATGGGAATTGGCAACTCGTGAAGTGCCATTTGCAGACCAATCTCCCATGGAAGCGGGAATGAAAATTGCTTTGGAGGGTCTACGAATTATAATTAAACCTGGCATTTCGCCTCATCTTTCTAAACTTATAACGATTTGCATGAATGAAGATCCTGGTAAAAGACCCAAATTTGATATGATAGTTCCAATTTTGGAAAAAATGCAACGTTGATGTATCTATCTTAATGTGTTCTTCAGCTTTAAATTAACTTTTATTTATTTATTTTTCCGAGTGCCTTATGTATTGCCTTACGTGCTTCCTCAATGGGTAACGATTGTAACAATCAAAATAGTAATTAAGCTAAACAAAGTGACAAATTTTATTATTTACTAAAGATATATTATATTATAGAATAAAATTACTAATGAATATTGTAATATTTTTAACAGAACGCTTTGAAGATTAGATATTTTAAGACTTTTATAACATTTATAATTCTGTGTAAATAATATTTTTTTAATGTTTTATTTTTTCAAATGGTTTTGATGTGCCATATTACTCTGAAATCATTTGGTTAAATGATATTTTAATTAATGTATTGACTTTGTGTTAATTTTTACTGCCATTACAGATCTTATTGTTAGTACTGGAATTTTTATTCTCGTATAGAAAATTGAATATGTTTTAAGTGGCATGTTTTAGGGATTGTAACTAATTCATTTTTAAGACAAATATATTTTTTAAATAATTTTAACAGTATTGACATAACGTAGTTAATATTTATGTGGTGCTCTATATTGTAGAATTTAATTTTTATTTTTAAAATAAAATTTTAACTTTATAATTAAAAACAAAATTTTTATGTTTATTAATATGCTATCTTTTTTGGATTTTGTTTTTCAGAAATATTTACTATAATTTGAAGAAACAAACTAAGGATTAAATTTGTTTCAAATATACTTTTCAGAATTAGTCCATGCAGATACTGGATAATGTAATTTTATAGCAGAACGTAGTGACAAGAAAATACAAACCAGTTACAAAGTTTAACACCAGAGATCAGCCATTTTGCTGATTTTTTCCTATATGCAGTACAAAATTACAAAGCTTCCTTTGAAAAATGTATACCCGGCGTATCACTGCCGCTCTATTTAAAATAAGAATGCGTTTTTAAATGAAGATTAAAATTGATAATTTTTATACAGGGTGTTCAGAAAGTCCCGTCTAGGTCAAACATCTCAAGAACAACATGTCGGATTAAAACAAATCAAATTGCGCTCTTCTAATTGTAAACAATCTTCCATTGGGGGAAGGCGAGAAGCAACTTTGAAACCTTAAATATGTACCACAATTTATTGCAGATTCTGATTCTACGAGAAAAATAAGTAACTTCTATATTTAACACATTTTAGTTGTGTGATAAAATAATATGACGTCTTAGAAATGACAAAAGAATACGTCATTATGATGTTAAAAATTAGACGTTATTTGTTCGAATAAAATGACTTCTATTAGACGTCATTTATTGGTTACTCGACGTTATATTTACAAATATCACAAAAAATGACGTGAATATGACGTGACTCTGCTGACTTGAATAGTAATATTGCTATTCTTAGCTGTAGTTAGCCAAAGAATTAAGTTAAGATCACTTGAAATAGCTTTGAATATTTAGTTCTAGTCTCACGTGGAATTTTATTAGTTAAAATGAAAAGACGTCGGCCTGGATATTTATCATTATGCAGCAGCAAAATAAGTCACAATAATTCAAAATGTAAACGTACATTTTGAGAGTTTGGTATAGTTTTATTATAAAAATTGCTTGATTTGCATTTGCTCCTCGGAACAAAAAGTGAATTTTCTCACCTCAAATAACCTTATTTGAGGTGAGAAAATTCACTTTTTGTGTTCACCGAATACATTTCTAACCGGTTGGAGAAAAAATGCATTTTTGATAAAATTACAATCAAAATAAATTCATGTAGTTTCTGGGCAACCATATTATTCAAGCAAACTTTTCGATAATTTTCTTCAATGCACTATCGAAAATTTACAAATATAAAGAACAAAGATAAATGTATAGAATAAAATTATTTTTTCCGCTACCAACTACGTAAGTCAACATTACGTCCATAGTAACTTGCATGGTAAGTTGTGAATAAGGGTTGTTTATCAAATTTATCTTACAACGGAACGTAAGTAATTTACTTTCGTTCCTAGGAATATAATGAAATGTCATATTAAATGATGATATGGTTGGTGAGTCGAGTAGACGAGCCAGTCACCTTCAATAAATCTGCCAATAAATCAAGTTACCTTGCATGTGTTGTTATATATTATGTTATTTTCTTACTTGTAAATAAGTAAATAAGCTCAATAAATCAAAATAATAAAAAATTTATAAAATCCGATAATTGACAAAAATCGTACAAGCTTTGCTATAAAAACGTCAGTTTTAGTTGGCATAGTTTTGGTAGCGAAAAAAAACGTAATAAGCTACTAGGAACGTCGTATGTACATAAACATTGTCCTCGGAAGAAATTATAGGCCTCGATTCCACCTCGGTCTATAATAATCTTCCTCGCAAGTTATAATGTACTTACGTTCCTTGTAACTTAGATAACTATTGTATTGTAAACATTAACAAAATCAAAATGTTCTTAAACTGAAAATTGTAAAGTTTTTCTAAATAATAAAATAAGTGTTTACTTATATCATGTTGATATAATCGACATGTTATATTATAAATTAGAATACTTCATTAGTAATTATTGTTATTAAGTTACCAAGGGAGTTGGTATGATAAATTGAAAAATAATTCCCGTCATTAACCAATCTTTATAATGTTTTATTAAAATTCTTTTTTACTTTTTCCTCTATATAGAAAAAAGTATTGGATGCATACCAAAAATTGGAAATTACAATTTCAACACAAATATACGATTTGAAGGTCCATAAGTCTATAGAAAAATGTATGTATGTATATATGTGTGTCTTTGTGTATTTGTGTGAGTGTCACGCATAACAGTTTTTAAGATACTGTTCTGAAATTTGAGAAATATGTTGAAAGTAACTTCTAGATGTGCCGTTCAAAAATTTGTTTTGATTGGTTAAGTTGGCAACACCTAAAGGAAAATTGACCACCACGTGTTGGTGGATAATTGACCACCAAACGTGGTGGTATTTAAACATTACAATAAACGGCTTCGATTTGAAAAGAATAACAAATAAAGAAAGGTAGTTGCTCAATTCCATAGTAATTTAACCCCAAAAATTGAATTAAAGTGGTTTTAGATCCATATTTTCATACCTAATTTATAAAAACGCTTTTAAAATGTCAAAAAAAGAATTTTGTCAATTTTTTTTAAAAAAACACGAACTTATTTTTTTTCCTGTAGAAAAAAATAAAAAAAACAATAGATGGCGCTTTTGAGATGGTGAAGTGGGGAAAACAAAACACACATGATCAATGTCAGTCAGTATCAAAACTGAATAAATACGAAAATATGAATAAACATTTTATAAAATCGAGCGAAGCAAAGTGTGGCGAACAGACCAACCGAATTCACCTTGACTTTCCTCCTATCTATCCTCCACCAACACATGCCAATGTTCTATTTATTGAATTTAAAATGATTTTTTTAACGTAAAGAATTGATGGCGGAAATAAATTGTTGGTGGAAAAGTTTTAGTAGGCACCCCGCCTTGGCAACATTGTCGGTCTAAGCCAGTAATAATTATTCTTTCAAAATGATATTTCAAAATTTCAATCGATTATTAGCGTTCTAATATATTTTTTAACAAGTAAAATTGTCGCATTTTAATTTTGCAAAGTGCGTATAAAATTCTAAAACATGTAAAAAAAATATGTTTTAATTTAAAGTACGACGTTGCCACTATTTAATATTTTTAAAAAAGAGATTACATTCTGCAAAATATTATCTGTATTGTGACATTCACAATAATGACAATTCCTGTTTTGTTTTAGATTTTGGTTATAGACTAAAAGTTCTGCCTAGGCATCTTTTACCGATTTCGTAGGCTGCAAATTTTGTAGTGTCTCTTTTATTGCTTTATCAATTACTAATCCAACATTTTGCAACACTTACTTAAATCGATCAAAAGTTTCAAATATCACAAATCACAATACAATTTCTGTTACACACGTAATATTTGCATACTTATAAAGCGTCCTAATTATTTTATTGATTTACATATTAATTATTGTTGTTCTTTAATCGAGATCTTTGCCAAATTTTAATTCATCCAAATAGGTATACGAATAAAATAGTTACTACGTCTACTAAAACCCAATTTAATTTAAAAAAATTGTTTCAACTAAAAATTAACTATTCTGACTTATTTCGACTGTGAAATGAACGATTTAATTATAAAAACAATTTTTGTACAAATGTATTGAATTCATATTTATATCATAAATTGAATTTAATATTATTTTGAAATATTGTGGTTAATAAATACTTTTAGTTAAAATAAGAATTCTTCGTCAAATATGGATTTACAACATTTTCTGTACTTTAAAATCTTCTTCAAATCAATTGTCTACGTAAGTTGTTTGTTCATTTTTTTTAATACGAAACAAAAGTGTGTATTAATGTTTGTTCGTTAATTTTGTTGAACAAATATATTTAGGATCAATATCTCTATGTTTGGAAGATCGTGGTATTGACAATACATTATGTTTACTTTCGTTTTGTAAATATTAGAGTTAAATCGCGTGATTAGTTAATGATTAAATTGCATTTCTTTACCTGTTCTGTATAATGTGTGTACGTCTACGTGATCGTTACAAAAAAGATTTATGTTAGCGCGTTTTATCGATTTTGCCAACTAAATTGTGCGCGCAACTGAATAAATAAATATAGGTATGTGGAACATATTTCAAGTATTTTTAATTACTATTTGATTGTATTTGTAACTAATTATTGTTACCGCAATGTTTGTTTTTTTAATAATTTTATTATTTCAGACAATTAACAAATGTTGAACTAAAAGTATATCTTTGCCTTCAGATGATCATTTTAAGGTCTAACAGTTAGCAAACTTAAAAATATAGTTTTTTAAGTAAAAACGTAAAGTATATTATTTTCAATATAAATATTATGACCAACTATAAACTAAAAGTTTAAAAGTGTATTGTTATATTTAGTAATATCTTGTAATATCATTAAAAGTAATAGTCAAGAGTAAGAGTTCTGTTTGGATATGATTTAAAAAACTCAACAGTTTTGTTAAAATAAAGATATAAATTTGATTGATACAAAATCAATTTATTATGTTCAGTAATTTTTTATACATAGAAATCAATAAATTTCCATTCTTCCTTGTATTTAATACGCATATTGCAGTCTTGTATTTACAAAACCTGCAGGTTTTAATAAAATAAAAATGTTGATTTGCGAGAAATTTTCATTTTCAATGTTATCAATGTTACACACATTTTTAATGAACCAACTGTTTAATTAGAAACTCATAGAACGCGTTTTATGTGCAACAATTGCAATCAGGAAGTACAGATTTAAAAACGAGCAAAAACAGTAAACAGCAGAACAAAACACCCTTATATTCAGCATGCGCAGATAATCGCTACTGCTAGAAATATTGAATACTGAACTACCCCCCAAAACTAAGTGAGCTGCAGCAGTGTAACGCGCGGAACATTGCTCGGCGGCTATGTGAGGTGCTACTTTTTATATAATAATGTGTTGTTAATAATATGAGGGCTAAATTACCCTCAATAAATACGTTATGGAGCCTACAAGCTCCACACCGAGCCCCGAGACTAGCGTTGCCGATTCGACTTACACAAGGTAAAAATAAACATATATGTGTCAAAGTTAATGTGCCATGAAATAAGGTTAATTGAAATAAATACATTACTATGTCATAATAACAACAAACCATTAATAAATTATGTGCCTGGAAATATAACAAATCGATAATGCAATCTAATTATTTACAGTGGTATATTACTTTAATAAAATCAATGCGTTTTAAAAATAGTCTGAATTAATTAAATTTTCTGCAAAGCAAAAAACGCAACTACTTTTCTTAGAGAAAAAGATTTGAGTATAATAATTGTATTATTGATATTTAAATGAAACAAGTGGCAGAGCTTTTTCTGGGGTGCATATTTATTTGGGTTAAATTAACTGGAGCAAAGTAATTTCAATGTTTTTATTTATGCATTAAGCATATAATTGATTATTTCTTTTGATGTGACTGGTATATTGTTATTTTTGTGGGAACAAATATTTCTGCTGTAATTGTATTCCGGAATAGAATACAAAAGAACAAGTGTTGATAATTATATGCAATATTACAAAACTAAGCTTTGTAGGTTATTGTGATCTTTATATTAACATTTTTACAATTAAATTTTTTTAAATTAAATTATTTATTATAGTATTATACATAACCTTAGATTATTTTGTTTATTTCTTTTGGCATCAATCATGTAGCAGAGGTACATAACTTGTTTTGCCAATGATATGACCTATAATTATGTCGCTACATGGACGTTTTTGTATAAATACAAAAACTGATTATAAATAACCATTAAACAATAGCTAATAAAATTTGCGAAACAAATATTTTGTTACAAAAGTCGATCATTTGATGCAACATAATACTCAAAATAACAACAATTATTTTGCTATGAATCTAATAATGCCACACAAAATTTTAACCGGAGTGAATGACAAATTTAAAAATTAACATGGTTAATTGGGAGCAATTATAATTTAAAAAAATATTGACTTAATTTTGTACCCTTTTAGCAGTACATAGCTTTAATATTCCTTTAAAAGAAAGAATATTTTCAAATTATCTAATAACTTTATATATCGAATCAATACATAAATAGAGACCTGAAGTAGAATTGACCAATTGCTGTATTATTTCGCAATATCAAAAATATAGAAATTCTTGTAACTAAACGACCAATCTCTCTTTAAAAATTTGTATTTGTTTAATACATGACAATTTAGTTTTTGAAAATGACCGTCATCTTCAAATGCAATTGTTTATTTTTTTAATCAATTATATTTAGATCTGGACCAATCCAATTAGATTCAAATTGTGTTGTATTTTTTCTTGATTTGTGTAAATCATTTAATTTAGTCTAACATAAAATACTTTTGCCACAAACTATGTCTTAAGAAGCACTATGTTACATTGGATTAAAGGTTTCTTCAAAGCTAGAACCTAATTTCAATATCCAGGATGAGGGAAACCAAATAATACCGTGGTTTGCGGTGGATAGGTAGGAAAATGTCATTCTGCAGTCTAAGGTGGGAAATTTAGATACCATAATGAGTTATAGTGCTCTACACTATTTGTTTGCCGTAAATGCATTTTTTTGTAATAATGAGTGAGGTGCGGCTACACGGTGCGCCTTCCAGCCACATTTCAACCTTCAAGTGACCTTGGAACAACATCGTTGAAGAAAACCCACGACGTTCAAAAAGACATCGAGTCTACTTGGAATTTTGCATCTGAATCTTCAGACCACTATGATAAAAATTTAACATTTCATTCTTACAAGATAATGGTCGTCCAGAAGCTCCTTCCAACCAAGAACATTCAACATTTGTAATTCATTGAGTGCATGTTGGACATTCTTCAGGACCAATTTGATTGATCATCACATTAAACAAAGCACAATTTCACTAGAATGTCTAGTTAAACAAAGAAGCCAAACGACGCAAAATCCAATTCCGGTACTAATGTTGGAGGGTGTGATGAGGAACATTAATGAACGTTTGCAAGACAGCTTTACAGTGAAAGAACAGTATTTGTCAAACATGTTTTATCATAATTTATTTTACTCCTATATTACAATAATACTCCCGTTCATTAGCTACGAATTATGATTTTTTAATCTTGATAACTCAAAAATAAAAGTATGGCGGCCATTTCATATGTGGTCATATAGTCACCGCCACCTTATACAGTACAATTTGATCTTAAATGTTGATCCGTGAATTCCCACAAGATTAATATTTTGGCATTTATTACTGTTATTTACATATAATCATAACACAGTAAATAGTATTAGTAGCTGATACTTTGCTCCCAATTAGCTCAGAAAATAATTCAAGTATAAATACAAATGCAAACAATCGACTAAACATAATTCAACACTTCACATTGCACTCAGTTGCACCAGGAAATCCGGACTATATGCATTTTGTAGCAACCAAAACTCCAAATGTTGGTAAAATTGACCAATAGATACTGATGCTCCAAACTGTGAATTTAGTACATTGTTAAAGGCAAAATTCATGGCAATTGATCTATTTCTACATAGCAACATACTCAAACCTTATATAAAAGAACTAGCAGGCGGTATATCATAAGAGCTTTAATTAATTTATCTATTGTTCAAATGTGTTATTTTATACCGTTTCACTTAGTTGTTTAATATGACACTATTACACAAGTCTAACAATATAACTAAATATAGCATGTATTGTATTTTTTAAAGAAAGCAGTTAGGTTTATGTTGGCAGCAGACCAATAGACATAATATAAACATTATTTGTCCATCTCAATATATTAACTGTTTTGTGTAAATTTATCTTGGCAAACAAATACTATTATACGCCAAACATAATATTTGTAATTTCAATCCACTAAACCAGACTTCGAAATAGACTTTTCTAATACTTCTAGTACTTCT
>JARJEC010065716.1:0-16559 GCA_030264575.1 Tachinus sp. AB-2021 | reverse complement strand
TTGGGTACTAAATGAGCCATACGCCGTATGAACCGAAAGCAAAGGCTGAATTTTGCTCGTTTTCTGTAATTAAGAACAATAAGAATGAGAAATTTTCTCAATTCTAAATGCAAGCATTGTACCACATCACCTATCCTAGTAAAATAGTAAATTGATTATTTGGTATTTACTAGCTTTAGATTTTTTTGCTGCCAAACTTGGTTATTTTATCTTAACCTATTATTATAACCGTTGTCAAACGCAAAGCCATACCTAATGATTAATTATAAACACTTTTATGGTTTTGCTAAAGGTTTATTAAAAAGATACCAGCAGTGTCTACTTTACGTCAATAGCCGACATCTGTTTCTAGGTGACGTCTTTGACAAAAATGTGATGGACAACGCATTTTTGTCATATTTTATGACCAAAAATGACGTGAATATAATGTGTCTTTGCTGGCTGGGTCGTCATATTTAGTCAGCAGATCACATTACATCGAATAAAAAATAGACGTGCTGCTACATTTTTAATAAACTTTTATCAAAACTTGTAAAAAAGTGTTTACAATTAATCACCATTATTTAGAAACACTTCATTAGATGACGTTTACGTTTTAGAATAGTATTCTTTTTTTTTTATTGCTGCGTAATGATAAATATTCACTCCAACATTTTTTCGTTTTTACTGCTAGCAATACCAATATTTCTATTTTTACCATCTTCAAACTCAACGCCTTGCTCACCGAAAATGAGTGAGGTTGGTTTAGAGATTGTTTAGCATACTACTGAAAACGTATGGATTGTTTGCTGACGTGTGCACAAGATAGTAATGACAGAGGCTAATAGAAGCACGTCATAAATAGTTTGACGTAAAAACTACGTCAATATCACGTCGTAAATATAACATATTAAAAATAACACAAAAATACGTTATTACGACGTCGCAAATCAGACATCATTTATTTTACTAAAAATAATGTCTATTAGACGTCATCTATTGGGCATATAAAGCTATAATCACCAATATAAAAAAAATAATATGACGTGATTCTGTGGTTGAAAAATCTGTAGAAATTCAATAAATAGTGTGGGTGGTAGGGTAGATTTATGCACAATCCGAGGTCCTTGAAACTTAAAAGTTATCAGTTTGATGGTAGATCCGTCACTGTAATATACAAATACCCTATGGAAAAAATTGTGCTCAGAATTAAAATATGATTTTTATCTGGGTTGAGGGAAAGTAGCTAACAAAACCACCTTTTTAATTTGTAAATTTGTGTAAACTGCAGATTTGGATTGTGTTTTTTAAATTTTGCGCGGTCTTCAGTCTCTGCTGTTCAACGAACCTGCTTCGCTTATAAACTAATATTTTCAAATAAATTCAGGTTATGTTGTCAATATACAGATACAGATATTTTAAAATATAATTTCATGATATCTTTGCGTAATAATGTGGCGAAGCGGTGCAGAATATCAATCCATATGTTATCTTTTTTAATCAAGAATATTATCACTGAGAAAAAACTAATGGGCATGTGATTATCAAATTGCTGATAATAACCAATTAGATGTTTTCGTTGCTGACGTGAAACTTCCAACAGATTCATTTTTAAAATGAGTTCTTATAATCGCGGCCCTCAAAAGCCGAAAAATCCGTGGAAAAAGAATCCACAACCGCAGAATGGGAATCTCAATAAGAAAGCGGAAGAAAAATTCAAAGCAGAACGGGTGAAATTACAAGAAGCTGTTCAGAAGTATGCAAATGATTACGAGTCTTCAGAAGAGGAAGACGAATTGGAAACTGAAAATGTTATCGGTGAGTTTACATTGTAGATTAATTGATAAAATTAGAAATAGAAATATATCAATAAAAAGTTTACAATGAATTATTCAATTTCAAGTTGCTACAAGCGGCAACAATCAAATACACACAAATGTTTTACTCTTCATAAGAGATCATCGGTCATCTTAGTGATTTCCGCTTTGCATTGAAGTAAGAGATGAAAAGAATAATTGATTTACTTATTGGTGCCACCGCTACCACTCACATTGACTTCATTAGAAATGTATATTTTATGCATTTTATTAATTAACAGGTAGTTTTAATTTTTTTACTAAAATGTTTTTGTTAGGATCGATTTTGAAGAATTATGAAGTAACAGGATCTAAAACCGAATTAATCGGACGAACAAAATTATTTCTGGAAGAAGCCTTTGTATCAGGGGCATGTACTTGCCTTATATGTATATCATCAATTAAAAGAAACGAAGGGGTAAGTAGATTCAATTAACTCATTCATTGCGGTTGCTGTACGTGCATGTCAGATTTCAGCTGTAATTGTCGGCTGGGTACCGTACTGCTACAAAATCAGTTACTTATTTTATAACCCGTACTAGCACGAACTGCGCATACAGCACCACAGATCAGGCGCAGTTTGTTAATTGTTTTTGGGCAACTGAACCTGCTAACGTTATTTCTGTCTAAAATCATTTCAAAAGATTATTTTTACAGATTTGGAGCTGCGAAACCTGTTACTGTTTTTTTCACTTAATGTGCATCCAAAGATGGTCGAAAGACACCATCATGCAACAGAAGCAAGCCTTACAAGAACAAATTCAAGTTCGTCCGATCAAAATGAAATGGGGTTGCCCAAAATGTAGGTACGAGTATGGGCCGCAAAACATTCCATCGGAATATCGATGTTATTGTGCGAAAGTCGTCAATCCTACTTTTCAACCGTTGATAATGCCACATTCATGTGGTGAAACTTGCGGAAAGGACTTAAAACCTAGTTGTGGGCATAGTTGTCTCTTGCTTTGTCATCCGGGACCCTGTCCTCCTTGTCCTGTTGTGGTTAAGGTTAAATGTTACTGCGGATCTTCTCCTGAGAAACAGCAAAGATGTTGTAATAAGGAATGGTCTTGTGGGACTTCATGCAATAAATTATTAGCTTGTGGGAAACATAAATGCGTGCAGTCTTGTCATCCCGATGAATGCCTACCATGTCCAAAGAAAAGCATGCAGAAATGTTTATGCAGAAATGCAATGCAGATGAGGGATTGTGCTGTACCAATATGGCAATGTGAAAAAGTAAGTAATGCAGATAAATTTTGTAATATTTAAAACTAAATTTAACCTTATTTAAGGTTTGCAACAAGGCTTTAAGTTGTGGTTTTCATGATTGCGATGAAATATGCCATGCCGGTGCTTGCGGTGATTGTCCATTATCTAAAACCAGGACTTGTCCATGTGGTAAATCATATTATGAGCTTCCGTGTACCCAAGAAACACCCACATGTGGTGATACATGCAATAAAGTGTTGGAATGTGAAATGCACGTTTGCAATCAAAGATGTCATAAAGGAAAATGCATGACGGTAAGTTAATATAATTAAATTATGTGCAACACATTTTTCAACAAATGAGTGATGGCTGTAGGCTACACGATAATAGGGGTGTGTTCGAAAAGTCTATTCTTTTAAACACGTTGGGAGTTGTATGTCAAAAATGTATTTTAAAGTTTATGGCACTATTGTAACAAAAATACTCAGTTCTGTCGTCTTGCAAAATGTTGTATGTAACAGTCCAATAGAATGCGTATAACGAGGGAACGACAAGAAGGCTGTATGTAACCAATTTAAAGTGGCAGAATGTCTTCACTTTTTGACATACGACATATTGCAGTATCAACGACGATATTTTAACCAATGTTTTACTCAGATTGTATGATGTTTAAACATTATTTTAGTGTGTTGAAACTGTCACTAAATCGTGCCGATGTGGAATGCACAGCAAGGAAATCCAATGCAAGAAATTGTATCTGTGTGAAACTAAATGCAAAGAGATGAAGGATTGCAACAAACATCCATGCAACAGAAAGGTAAGGTAAAATGAATCTCAATGATTTCTACTATCGCTTTTTCTCTGTATTACAGTGTTGTGATGGTAATTGTCCAACATGTGAAAAACCTTGCGGAAGAACATTAAGCTGCCGAAAGCATAGTTGTAACTCTGTTTGTCATAGAGGCCCTTGCTATCCTTGCAATTTAACCGAAAAAGTTTTCTGCCGTTGTGGACAAACGTTTATTACAGTTCCTTGTGGAAAGAAGAGCCGTACTAGACCACCAAAGTGTTTAAAACTTTGCTCGTATGTACCTTATTTTTATTAAAGAATTCAGCAATTTAACGAAAATAATTTTTTTTCTATATTAAATTTTTATCGAGAAATCTTTGTTAAGTTATTTCATTTGTTTGTATAGGATGCCACCGGAATGCCACCACCAAGCAAGAGAAACACATCGCTGCCATTTTGGCGATTGTCCTCCATGTCGTCAAATATGTGATAAAAAAAGAAACTCGTGCTCTCATAATTGCCCCAAACCATGTCATTCGGCTGTATTGGTAAAAATCGAAGGACAAAAAGCTTCTACTCCGTGGGAAGAAACAGGCCCACAACTGGCTAAAAAGGAGTT
Organism: Tachinus sp. AB-2021; assembly: GCA_030264575.1. Lineage (NCBI taxonomy): Eukaryota > Metazoa > Arthropoda > Insecta > Coleoptera > Staphylinidae > Tachinus > Tachinus sp. AB-2021. The sequence goes on along the minus strand of JARJEC010065716.1, from coordinate 12,106 downwards.
ACCATGCCCCGATTGCCTTGTTCCAATGCCCGTCACTTGTTTAGGTGGCCATGAAACATGTGATTGGCCATGTCATTTAGCTAAACCATCGAGTTGTCACAAACCCTGCGGAAAACTACTAAATTGTACCAACCATAATTGCAACAAACCTTGTCATATGGTGGAAAATTCTATCGATGAGATTAAAGTAAATGGCAAAAAAATTTAAACGTTTTTATTAATTCGAAAATTTTTAGTCTGGTTCAAATTGCGATGAATGTGAAAGCGGCTGCACCAAACCTCGACATGAATTATGTACGCATACATGTCCAAAACCTTGTCATCCCGGTGATTGCCCGAAATGTAAACAAATGATTCGAGTCAATTGTCATTGCGGTTTGACTCAACCATATGTGGAATGCAATGTTTGGACTTCATCCGAAAATAAGGATGAGTTGCAAAGCTGTGGAAATCAATGTCCGAGAAATGTACGTATTTGTTTAACACGTAGACTGCCGCGTGAGTTAAATACTATGTACTCACATGTACTTTCATTCCGGTGCCGCGCGAATTATATCTCATGGTAGATTTGGTTTTAAAGCTTAAAATACTTGTACAGCCCCAGGACGTATCTGTGATTTTTTGGAGCAGCAGTCAACGTGTTATCAGGTTGACTGCCAAACGGTCATATATGATATTATAAAAATTTTAGTTTATGTTATTAAATACCATTTTAGTACCCATGCGGTCATCGATGCAAAACAAACTGCCATCCAAATGTTTGCCCGGATCCAGAACAATGTAAAAAGAAAATGAAAATTACTTGTCCATGTAAACGAGTCAAAAAGGAATTTTCTTGTGAGACCAATCGTAAAGGTGAAGCCGTCATACTTTGCGACGATACTTGCACCCAGAAACAAATTAATGAGAAACAAATGAAGGAACAATTGAACGCGCAAAAACGCAAAGAAGAAGAATTGAAAAATAACGAGGAATTGCAAAAGTACGAGAAGATGTTTCAGCCGAAGAAAAAGAATCGGGAGAGGAGATATGTCGAAGAAAACAATAAGAAATCGTTTTTCCAAAAATATTGGTTTATTGTGGTGGGAATTATTGGTTGTATGATTGGTGTTTATTTAAGCATTAGATAATATATTGGAATTTATTTATGTTTGGTCAAGGCCAATTTGATTTGTGTGTAATCTTTATAGATAATTCTAATAAATTTTATTTGATTATTACATGTATCAGTAGTTTAATTTGTTGCGAACATGAATGATGTTCAAGATTTGCTCGCTCCTGGGGAAAGCTACAAGGAAATTTATTATAATGAAGTAGGGAAATTCATATTTTTTTTTATTAGCGTATAAGCTCTACCTTAATTTATTTTAGACACTCGATTGGTTAATACAATTTCGTAGTCTGGAACATTGTTGGAAATACCAGCCTACTTATTTGTTATCTCAAACAGTTTTCATAATTGGTGGAATTTTGACGTTTACTCATGGTAAGTATTTTAATTAATTATATTAAAACATTACCTTAACACACAAACATTAATATTTTACATTTTAAAATTGTTTGGTTTGTATTTATCCGAGATAAGATATATCAACAGGTGTGTGCTACATCAATAATGCAGGTGTTTGATAAAATAAGCTACAAACTTAAAGTGCTGTGATTAAACTATTATGTCAAAATAAGTTTTCCAAAATTTTAGAATGACAAAAAAATTGTTCTTTTTCAATTGCAAAATTTTGAAATTATAAAAATACTAGTTACATCAAAATTTTTTTTTTAATTTTATTTGCTTTTTTGATATTTAATGAACATTTTGAAAAACGGCATACCAATTGTATTAAATTTGATTAAAAATAATAAAATGAAATAGTTTTTCTAAAAATATCCAATATAAGGGGACACTGTGACAGGGAAAACGTTTTTTGATTGCCATGTTGTTTCAAAAATATCTTATACATTTTTCCTTTGTAGTACATCAAAAATTAATGCAAAAATATCGAAAACTAAATAAATGCGAACTTGAAAGTAATTGCACAAGTTTCAATTATTTTTGTTCATAGTGCCCTTAGTACAGGCCATTGAGACTTGATTAAATGTTAAAAATAAAGCCTGTTTTTAAAGAAAATTTATTTGACTCAAATTTTCAATAACAGTATTGTTCCTACATGTATTTTACAAACCCTGGACAAGTTCTGAATTACTTGATTCCGATTCACAAAATCAAATTGCTTCAAAACAAGTTCCGATCCTACTCGCAATAAAAGTCTGAACTTTTAGTATCAGGTAACAGGTTAGAAGTAATTGCGTAAATAACTTGTTTATATCTAAATACAAAAGTTTTTCAATTTTTGGCAATTTCTTTAAAAAGTTCACTTCAATCTCATTTGTTGATTTTTGTGGATTCACTACTTTTCCTACATAAAAATACCGCATTTTTAGCTTCAAATTGAAACAATACACAATCGTCAGGTTTTGGATCTTTGTTTAGCTCAGTGTTTCCCAACCGGTGAGCCGCAATTACTTATCAGGAGTGCCATGGGGCTGGCCTTAAAAAAAAGGGTAGCAGGGGGAAAGTGAATAACCGGTAAGGAAAGTGTACAATTTCAGCTAAAAAGGCACAAATAATTATTGCAAAAAATTACAATTTGTTGCTGATAAAAAAAAAAAAATAGCAACGAAACGTGTGCTGCACTAAATTTTTTATTCGTAAAGTGTGCCGTGCAGAAAAAACATCAGGAAACACTTGTTTAGCTCTTTAAACAATTAAGATTAAGGTTCACGTATCTAGTCTGTTTCATTATCATCGGAATCATATATGAAGCAACATTTCTTTGCGACTTAAAAGCATTTGTGGCAAATTAAATTCAAGGGGAATTCACGACATACTGATCAGGTTGGATCATCACCCATAAAAGTAAACATGAGAATCCAAGTACTGTTTAACTTTTTAAACGTTCACAATTGGTCGTACTGTAGATCCCAACGGTTCTGCTGGTGAAATTTCTTAATTTAATCAAAATATACTTTCTGCTACAAGTTTTTAAAATTAATCAAAATATACTGGCTGCTGGTTGAAAAAAATGACAAAAAATTGGGTCCTTGTGGTCAATAAAGGCTATATTGGGTCTTATGGACTTATATAAATAAAAAGTGTTTCTAGTATATAAAATTACAATTTTGCACACTTGATACTCACTTATTTTTATTTTTAGCTTTATTAAAAAAAGGACGCCTTACTTATTTATGGATCGGAATCCTTTTACATGGCTTCGTGGTAGAAAGCATGTGCTATGCATTACCAGATATTGACAATTTCTGGCATTCACAAACACCAATCATGTTCCTCGGCCAAAGACTACCACTGCATATACTGTTTTTATGTAAGTAATTAATACTTATACCGCCAACCATGACATAATTAACCATAACTAACTAGTGCTAAAAAATTGTTCATAGACGCCAACATTTTATGAAGCTTTGCATCATAAGTGAGTGAAATTGGTGGTGGATAGTGGGGCTAGTGGGTCATGGTGTACTTATCAAGAATTGTGAAGTGAGCCATGGTTTTTGTACCACATTTATTTATTTATAATGTATGCAATTAAATAATTAACTATATTTTTCTATTGAATTTTCATAAAATAGAAAAATGTTAATTGTAATCAAAGCGTGGGTTTCTTGAAATTAGTCGTGTCTGTTTTCTGTGTAAACAATAACAACATTTATTACAACTAAAAACAAATATTTTAGACCCATGCTTCATATATAATGCAACAGTAGCCGTAAGCAAAATGAAGCTTCCACATTGGGCTGAGCCATTCGCTGTAGGTTTATGTACCGTATTAATCGACATTCCATATGATATAGTTAGTGTAAATTATTTGCATTGGACTTGGCACGATACTGATCCAAATATAGCCGATAGACATTATAACGTACCGTGGAATTCCTACTATTTCCATGCTTGTTTTGCGGCTGGTTTCACATTTTGGTTTAGGTTTACAAGAAATAAAATTTCCGATGAATCTGGATGGAAAGCAGATGTGTTAGTGATTTTATACAATTAAATTATCAATAATTTTTATGAAAGAAATATTTTTAGATTTTGGAAAGAAGCATTTTGTACTGTAGTGGCTGCTTTGCTCGGAACTCCGACTGGAATATTATTTTTTGTTCCGATCTACCATCCCTTACATGATGTTTATAAAATTCATAGTGAAGTCACATTCTTTATTATATTTGCAATATTTTTGTTAATTATTTGGACTGGAGATCGTACTGCGAGAAGAAATTTTAATGTCAGTAATACTTGCAATGTTGGTTGGTCAACGTGGTTATTAATAATGCATTTGGTTTTACATTATGCGTGTTTCATGTGTATTCTATTGTTTTTCAAATCAGAAGATGAGGTAGCTATTGGGTTAAAAGAACCCATTGGACCATGCGAGAATATTGTTAAGCTGCAAAGTGCTTCCGGAATGGTAAGTAATAACTTTACCTATGGCATATATTTGAGTTTGATAAAAAAATACAGTACACAAAACTTGATCAATTTTAATGTTAATTAACCTTTTATAAAAATATAGAAATAATTTTATTTTGAAGAACTCTTCATATCAAATATATCCCTTGTTTTAAACATTATCAAATATATCCATTGTTGAACAACACTGTATAGAATGAATGGTATTTCTAAATTAGTTACTTATTTGAGAATATAGACTTTCCCAATTTAACTGGTTTGTATCTGCTTATTTTTATTAGTGTTACTTTTCCGGCTTATTACCTTGCTATAAGTTTTACTTCGATAATTTAATTGTTTTTGAATATATATACTTACTAACTTTCAGGTGCTGGAAAAGAAGGAATTCTTGTGCCTTCAAGATTACGATGAAAATTATTTTGATTGGCACTGCTTAAGACTTAAGCCGCAGCCGTATTCAATATGGTACACGGCCTGCGGAACAAAACTCGATAACAAAGTTGAATTTATTACAATAATAAGTTTGATTTGTACGGTGGCCACAGTCGTCTTTGCAAATCTACACTTCAATTCATTCGGCGATCAAGTTTTCAACACAAAAAAGGTGAAAAAACAGAAACAACGTTAAGAAGGCGAAAATGAAAAAGTAAAAAAAGTATTTATTACAAAAGGTCTGTTTTATTACTAAACTTTTGACATATCATAAAAAAATGCTAATCAAACCGAAACAAAGGAATAAAACGTTGAAAAATTGAGTTTGAATTTTTTTTAATGTGTGGAATTTTCTATAGCATCCTTAACTTAAATTGTTAATTCTATACATAAATTAACATCACATAAAAATTATCAGTCAATTAATATTGTTAATTTATTGGTCGACAACTTTTATGTGATGTACAGGAATATTAAAATAACACTTAAAAATTAGTATCCGCCAGTTTGCTGCTGGTAAACTTCAATTGTGTCACCTTCTTCCATGTCTAAAGTGGAAGGTGTATCTGAATCGTTGATGGGATTTCCGTCAAAACGAAAGCGGGCGACATTCAGGCTGAGACCCTGAAATAAATAAAGCAAAATTAATAAAATTCACATTGCAAAAGCTTGTTATTTATAAAATTTGTGTGAACCACAGGTTTAGATACTATACGTATATGTTAATTAATTTTACTATTAAAAGTATTTTTTCTAGTAAAAACAGATTTTTGCTATCTTGAAAACTTGCCAGATTTGATTTACTTGTTACATCAAGCATGCAATTCTTAGTTAACCCTTGGGTACATTTGACAAGTCACACTCGTCGTGCACATTTGGAGGTGTTAACATTTGATGAGTCATTGTATTTAAAGCTAGCTTAATATGTGTGCAAGTAAAGGGGGAGGCACGATCTTATGCTGCTTACACACTTGGAATATAGTGCCGTAACATATCATAGACACATCATCGCAATACGAACAACGGAACTTCATCAGTTTTATGACGTCAGATTAAAGAAATGTTATAGTGCGTACACACTTGTAACATACATTTCCCGGTAACATAAATGGTTGGGTAACAATTCACTGCAACACAAAACAAAGAAGAGTCCCATCACTTTTCTGTTATATGCCGTAGAATCAAAGATATGTTACGAGCCAATGTTGCGGGGTGATGTTACATGATGGTGTTCTGTTATGTTACAAGTGTGTATGCAATATGTGGCGATGTTTCTGGGTGATAATACGTGACAATGTTATATATGGCACTATGTACACAATACTACATGTCATCGGTAAACACAAACCATGTTCGTTTTATGTGGTAATTATTTGAATTTTCCGTGCACGAAAAATACGATTCATATGCAGAAGAAATCTCTAAACAATCAGCATTCAATGGTTACAAAAAAATGAGTACAATTTAACTCGTTGCATATTTATTGATTAATTAATGTACTTACTGCCTTGTCGCAATAGGCGCTCATCAGTTTTCGCAGTGGTGTATGTTTTTTGATTTTGAATTGTACTACTGCATTGTCTTGTCCCAAGACTTTCAAGTTGATATGCTCAGATTCAGAAGCCTGCAAATAAAAATTCGATCAGTAAATCTTTGCATATATAATAAAAAATCCGTTGATACAGACTCCACTCCTCTAATTTTGTTATTACCATATTTGTGCGTAAAATGATTCTACAACTATATGAACAATTAAACGCTTGTCTTCAATTTAGTAGATAATAAAAAAAGATTTGTTTTGAAATCGGAGAAAACTTGATTGTTTTAAAACAATTTAATGAAGTGACTAATTTAAATAATACATTATTTATGATTGGATTATATTTCTTTTTATTTTGATAACAAATGTCTTGCAGGTAACGTGAAACAATTCAAGGAAGCACAATTTAAACAAAATACAATATACATATTAAGGCGTATAATCGTATATGGTTCACACAACATAATATATTTATATATTGTACGTTTGAAAAAAGAATTTAATCAATATTTATTAATCCTTAATAGTCAAATGATCAGGTGGAAATTGTTTACACGTTGGTTGCCACTCCAATAATTGCAACGACGTCCAGAGGATATACCATTTTTTTATGCATTTTCTTAATGAATTGACACAAAGGGAAATAATATTAAATATAGGCAAAAATACATTTTTAATGTGTTGTAAAAAGGGGAATGGCTATGACAGAATATATTGAGAATAATATACTACCAAAAACTTATGTGGTTCTAAATAAGTGAAGGTAATATAGTCCACCCGTGACGCCCTGTTCACCGTCCAATCATTTGCAATCATCAAGAATGGTTTTCAAAGTTATTAGTTGCATTCATTCGATTTCTGGAGATGAACGTTATAATTGAAGATGGTATAACGCATTTCAACAGAAATGGTTTTCTACTAGCCAGAAAATTGGACTAATACATAAGCAGCAAAATGTTTCCATGATGCTTTACAGAGAATAAAAACTTTACCACTTGATTGCTCAGTTTGACACCGCTATTAAATGTAATTTTCATTAAAACTTTCGCTGTGGAAGCAAAAAGCAGCTTTCTCCCACAGAAGTAAATATAAGCACGAGTCACACATGTACGTCATGCACATCTCCGCTCGTAGTGCAGGCACCGCTGACCGCTATCCACGGTGAAAGTGTTATTAAGCACGTCAGTATTGAGTTGTCATTTCAATTTCAGATGGTAATTACTCCAAGTGTTAAATATTCACAAGACGATGCTATTAATTTGGCTAAATCTCTTAATATTAGCAACAGTATCAAAGACTTACCATTATTAGTATCAACAGCTACAAATTCTATACACAACTAAACGCTGGCCATCAATTTAACAGGTAATAAATACAATTTGTTTTGAAATCAAGAGTACAAAGTTTCTTAAAGTGATTAATTGAAACAATAGATTGTTTAGATTACATTTCTTTAATAACAAATATCTGACGAGAAAAAATAATATATAATTATATAATATGACTCGATCACATTATAAAAACAAATTTAATCAGTGTACAAAACAAGTTCATCTAAAGCTCGATTTATGCAACAGTTTTAGTTGTAAACATAGGAATTAAATTAAGCACAGAAATGTGCACATAGCATTTAGTTGCAGTTTTGATTTCAAATTAGTTTAAATCCAAAACCGCACCTGCATGAACAGGAACATGCCACACGCTTTTAAAACCGAGCACAAATCCAGCTTAAAAATCAAACATTAACAGGGCTTCAAACCATTATATTTTTCGTTTCAGTTCAATTGAAAATAATTTAGTTCCCGTTTTTACTCCGGGCAAAATACAGGTTTTCGATTTAGTTCTGAGTAGCTCATCTTTTTTACGTATCACGAAAAATAACAACTGATGTGGAACAGAAATAATTTTTTTTTCCAGGTCAGTTACAGTTTCCGATTATCGGTTCAGTTCCAGTTCAGAGCCAAAAGTATTAATAAAATAAAATGCAATTATTTTAGAAATTAATAATAATTAATCATTGTTCAAAGCAACACGATGACAGCCGAGAATGACTTATCGCACAAAAACGTCAGAATAAATGTAAGCGGTGCTGGCAAAAAAATAACAAGCTTCAATATTAACAGGAAATATTAATATATAATAATTTATAATGAACGTAGACTACATCACTTAGCAATATTTAGACATAATTATTCATGATTTAATAGGTCGATTCTGTGTTCGTATCCTGTAAGCTACAGATTTGTAAATCTAAAACCACACTGGTCCGTAACTTGTGTTCTTACAAAATATCTCAAAAATGAAATTCGATCTATAAGCACCTCTCGTAGTCAAGATAATTAAACCACTTTTATAAAAACAGCTAACTTGATTTATATTAAAATAGAAATGGGCTGGCGATAGAATATATATATAGTTTATCAAGGCCAACAATTCCTTTGTCTGCTGAAGAATATATATTGTCCCATCGCCAGCCCATTCCTATTTGAATTCTTAAAAGGACCCCTTAACTATACTATTATTCATTTATATTCGTGTGAATTTACTGTCATTGCAGAACCTCAAAACGTGAATCTGTTAGCTTACGATTGCTCCCACAGTAACCGTAAATATTTACAAAAGATATGAGAATCTGTAAGCTATAAGAACACAGAATTGCAAATTTCTGATACTAAACTAACAAAACAACAAAAAACTAGAAATAATAGTTTTATGAAAATATGCACAAGCTAACATTCCAAGGTCGTCTAAGAACATGATGCGTCCAATGAGCATAATGTAAAATTTAATCTACCAAAATGAAAATAATTGTGTTTATGCAATTTGCATAATCATTTGTATCATCCATATTCAATAATAAACAATATTTATTATTTAATACGTAATAAATTTGTACTGCATTTCTTAAGACGCTTATAAGAATTACAGGTTAGATTCCCATTCCGTACGTTTACGTTAATGGACAATGAGCAGTGTCCGTTCCACCTACATTACATTCTCGGGCTGTTGCGCAACTACCTTTTGTCTCAATTTTGTATATTATGTTTTTGAAACAATTTATTTATGTCAAACATACTTAATAATTTGTTAACTAAACTTTACAAAACGCAAGGTAAATGAGGCACAAAGTTCAAAGATTGCTGTAGACCAAGTAGAATAATTATTTGAAGATAGTAGTGCAGAGAAGAATGTAACAAAGAAAATCATTTTGGAATTAAGATATTCGTTTTCGTCGGGCACAATCTACAAAGTAACCTTTCCGCCAATTAATCTACACTATGTATAAGTTTTGGATACAAACATTTACGCAGTTTATTGTTAGTGGCGATAAGAAAGCTGCTGTAATTAATGTTGTCACAAGCTATAAATATTTGGTGATGTTTATAGTTTGTGGCAACAATATTTACAGAAGCTTGCTTGCCACCTCTAACAATGTTTTGTACCCTCACAGGCAGTTGCATACCATCACCATAATGAATGAATCATTACTTTTTGCATAGCAACTGCCATAAGATATGAAATTATCTACAACTGTTATTATATTGTTTATAATAAAATCTAAGGCATTCGTCAGAAGACAACACATGAGTCAAAAGTGATTTATCAATTATATCAATGCAGATAAAAATGCTAAACATTAGATTTGGTTTACTATTTCTATATAAAATAAATTACATTGAAAAATAAGGGCACATAAAAATGAAATCTTCAGACAATAAAAAATAAATGGTAGCCCCTATATTCTGGAATGACCCTATCTATATGAATACAAGTTAAATATTAAATAAAATAAACAGTACTTTTTTGTGTATCGCAGCAAAATTTAAGAAATCTATTACCAAAACCTGTGATATAATGGGATACTTGATTTCATAAAACAAATTTCAATTTGATATTTATATGGAATTCATGTACAATAGAAATTCCATTTTATATAATTATACACATTCCAATAAGCATTGCATCTTGCAACAATTATAGAGGCCTAGAATTTTATTGGAAAGCTGCTTAGATGCATAAAAACTAGAGAAGTGTGCAAAGGAAACAAAACAAAGCCAAAGTTGTTTATTCAAGACAAATTATAAACAGCTTCTTGTAAGTAATGGTTTGACCCCTGTAAATGGAATAAAACCTAGTAATACAAATCAATCATACAAACCACTTGTTACAATTACAAAACTATAAATTGTAAGCATTAAAGTACGCAAGGAATTACCGAATAGGCAGTTTAATTGGCTATAAGACGCTATCGGCATCGGCGTTTTAAAACACCGAGGCCTGACATTTTATGGTTATGTGCAATCATTTTTTCTTACCTTCTTATCATCACCCATTGTGCTTTGCTTCTTTTTATAATTCTACGGGAGTTGTTAGAGATTCTGAGCAGCCTCAGCAGTCTTTTGGTAATGTGGAAGCTGGAGTTGAACTGTTTAAACAGGAAAACACACGCAGCTTGCGGCTTCAGCAAAAATAATGGCTGGCTTGAGGTCTAGAGACCGGTACAACAATAGCGGAAGTGACGACATTAGTCAAAATAGAAAGCCATGTTGCCACGCCTTGAAAATTACTATTTTAAAATAAAAATAAACAAACCAACAAATAAAATTTCATAGATTTTTATATGTATTTAAAAATGTATAACAGAAATAACAAATCAAATTAATTATCATTAATTTTAAACTGAATACAGCAATATTAGGTATTCAATTTGCCAACACTGTACAAACCCTAATATCATTTTATTAATAATTACCACACAAACAATAGCAAATACGGAAAGTTTTAATATTATTTTAATATTTAATGGATTTATTAATCAATTTATGTAACAAATTATTAAATTGCAATAATTTATAATTTCCCTCCACACTGCTTTAGTCAAATATTGTCTAACAAATAATTGCGCCAAAATTTGTAATTGATATTGTAAACAATCTTTTTCATCCCAATCAAAATTAATAATTATCTTTATAAATTAATGCTATTGCCATTTTAATTGACTGCATTTGGGATGTTTTATAATTGCTGAATTTTTATGGCATTAAATTGAAGCGTTTTGTGGAAATGAATATATTTGCAAGGATAAGTTAAAATTAAATTGTTTGTTAAACATATTTAATTATTAAATAATTATTTTAAAGCTATTTCGCATTAATTTATTATTGATTTATAAATAAACTGCTGTTTTTTATTTTAATTTTTTTATTAATCATTGCTTACTTCACGTCGTCGTATGTCAACAAATTTTGAATGCAAAATATAGAAAATTAATGGTTTTAACTTATTAAATATTTAATAATTTGGTTAATTAAAGTTGCAAGGGGTGCCTGGTAGCTAAACAAGTAAGTGTTTATTATTTTTACTCATATTAAGCAATATTGCACAACTTAACCTCAATTATTCAGGTGCTGCTTAAGTATTTATGGCTTTTCTTGTTATTGAGATATTATACTTGATGTTATAGTGGATTTAGTTTGAGCTATATATTCTAAATATTTAGATAAAATTTTCTTCGCTATACTAAACTGAAATACGCAAGAAATTTGAAGTTGAATTTTTATCCGAAGCTGATTTAATAATTAGATTTCAGCTGAATATCGAAACTGAACATTGAAGTAACATTACAGCATTTCAGTATTATTAGTTTATTG
>JARJEC010065685.1:0-10721 GCA_030264575.1 Tachinus sp. AB-2021 | reverse complement strand
TTATAGTTAGTAGTAACATAGCAAAATGATTAAATTGAAATCTTGTTCTGAGTTGTTCTTTGAAAAAAAATATTTTTACAATTTTATCAACAATTCTATCACGAGCGACACACAAAAAAAATCCGCTGTTAATTTTCAATTTATTTTCAGGGGTCTGAATCACATTCCTAAAGCTCGGTTGTGACATTTTGAGACACCTTGTATACACACATACCAAGTAATGGCCAAATTTTGATTTTCAAACTTACTCCGTTCTATTAATATTCCTATCTTTTTATTTCTTCGTACTATTTTGGCTGTTGCAATATCCATTCTTCTTTTTTGCAAGCATTCACTTCAACCAAATTTTACATGGTTTATTTTATAAATTTACTTTGTTATTCTTCAGTTATTCTCTCAACATGACCAAACCAACATAAATAACTTTGTTAGGCGGCTAAACCTGAAAGTCATTTAATATTAAGAAAGTTGGCCTTTGCAATTACTGTAACAGAAAATCACAGTTGCATACTGCATTTAGCGGTAGAAAATATATTAAAAAATATTTTGCTTGCATATTTTGCACAGAAAAGCAAGAAATACTTGATATTGTGCTTACACTACACCATGCTTAAAGCGACCATAGCTATAAAAAAACAACAACTATATTCATATGTTTAGCAAATTGATTGCCTTTCTAAGGCCCGCTTTTACAAATGTCGGATAAACGGAGAACTACTATCCTACGTATAAATGTATACGAGGACTTATACTCTTGTTCGGTTTTACAAACGACGAATAACTATTCCTTGTTTAAATAAAAATATATTAGCTTGTTAATAGTTTTCGGTCAAATGTCACAAAGTAGTCCATTTTATCTGCCAATTTGTTGTGGAATTTACTAAAGTATTAATGTTTATAAATGAGTGCACAGTTTTTGTTAATTTTTTCATCGATTACCTTGCACAATATTGATGCTGGAAGTTTGGATCCAATGTGTATCGCTTCCTTTAAGTACTTGTAATTTTCTTAGATAACCAACAATTAAAATTTGTAGTTATTTCTGTACTTCTCTAACGTTCCGAACGAACCAATAAGACCGCTAGTATAGTTTCTTACGAGTTATTTGACCTGTGCACGACGGTATAAGTTATTCAAGTTTTATTTTAAATGGCATCTATTGTAAAATTCATTTTCCTGGTTTATCCTTAGAATAACGCCATACGCGCTTTATCGGACGTTTGTAAAACCGGGCCTAAAACAAAAATATGTAATATTAATTGTAATAAAAGTTATTCAATTTATCAATTGTCTAATTGCAAAAGGTAATGAAAACAGATTTAATAAACATGAGTAAAGTGGTTTCATCACTCGTCTAATTGTCAATCTGCTGTTTATGTTATTCTTTATAATATTAAACTAATAAAGATTTTCTTTGACGTTTATTCATTATTGCTAATAACCACAAGTATGTTTTGTGATTATTAAAATTTTTAAACAACCTTCCATAACAATGATTTATATTTAACTGTTTTTGTTTTTTTACTGAAACTATTCTCTACACTAAACAACTGAAATTTGCATTATTTTACTGTAAAATCGGTTTGTTTATTTTGTAGTAGTGCAAATAATGATTATGCAAAACCTCGAGAGTGTGTACGATAAAATCTAAAATATTAGATTTTTGCCAATAATAAAAAGTGATTATTTTTCTATAAAAACTAAATTTACATTAAATGAGTTATTCAATTATATTATCTTATCTTATATTTGAAATATTAACAAAATATTTATTTAATTATTACATAATGTAATGTGTAAACAATTTTTAAATATATGAAATTGAACAAACAAGATTAATAATTACTCTAGTTATATTTATGTTTGCTGTCAGTTTGTATATACGACGGGTAATTAAATATTTCCAAACAATTTATTACTGAGCTTTACACTTACTTTAGAACAGCTTGTGTAATCGAAAAGCCCGGCCCATTCACCATAATTTAAATTATTCCGGGTTGCTTACGATTGCACAACAGATATTACAATTCCTAATATTAACATAAATTGTGAACACTGTATAAATTTCTTATACAATAAACTATTACAGAAAAAGGAGAAATTAATTGGTTTTATTACCTCGTTCAAGAAACTAAAATGTTAGTCATATTTCAATTTTATTTAATACTTGTTAAAAATTTTATTTATAAATCGGATAGTTATTGGATTTTATCACGTATTACATTACTTATCACATCCATAACTTATTCTAGTAAAAGCTTATTACGAAATTAAATTTATTGTAAGATTCAGAGCTTTAAATAAATTCAATTAGATATTAGATGTTAGTTCCTTATTAATCATATAAGATTATTATTATAAATTTAATTTTTCGTAAATTTGCAGTTATTACTAGGTTTAAGTTATAATTTAAAATTAATAACCGATACAAACTAAATTGCATTATTTTTTGTATAAACATGTTACGCAAGCTGCTCACATTATTGTCGCTAATAGTTTTATTAATTATAAAACATACAGTAATATAATAATTTATTAAATGAATCTTTTTTAGACGCTCATTATTTGTAATGAAAATTATTTTTAATGCTATTCCAAATAACCCTCATTAAAATTAATAACAGATTGAAAAAGTCAAAAGTCAATACAATGTAAACCATCATTTTATTACCAAGTATATATGATTTGATTCGCATAGAATTACTATTTAATCAGGAATATCGACGAATTGAAATATTTTGATTAGGGTTTTGCCAGAATCAAATTAAGAAATCCGAATGAATAAACTCTGCACATATCAAGAGTCAAGCAAGAAATACAAATATTTCAAAATAAATAGTAATCTAATGTTGTTTTGCCAATCACGTAGAGGATATTGGAACGGTCACGTATACAGTTAAGTAATTTTTCAAGCAATGGGAATTAAAATATATTTATTTATTTTATTTGGTTCATATTTTGCATATTTAGATATTTTTCAATCCCAGATAAATGTGATTAACAGTTTAAAGCAAAATGCAATGAAATGCGCATATACCTTGTTTAATTTAAAAAGAAATGTGTGGATTTTCTCTATACTTTCTGTAATATAGCGAGTGGCTATAAAAAGTACAAAATTATTAAGATAACAAGACAGTTGCAAACTAGGTCAACTATATAATATATTAGAATCAGTTTTCTTGTATTACTTTTTAACTTTTATTCAAAATATTTGCGCAAATGTGTAATATGATTCATGACAATAATAATAATAATAATAATAATAATAATATATTAAAACAAAAACAAAAACAAATTATATATTAATATACTTTAATGTTAGAACATTTTCATTACTTTTGTTTTATAAAGTGATAACCCATGCATATATGAAGCAATATAATTTTTTTTATATTTACATATTTACACTAGATGTCACCACGCCATATTCTTGAGACTAGTTGAAAACCGAAACTAATCTGAATGCCCTACAAAAACAGTATATCTCTATATTTATTTAATAATTTAACCTCGAACTGACATTAAAACTAAATATGCATAAATTGGCATTTAACGCTTATAAAAACTAAATATTTGAAACAAAACGCCATGCGGTACATCAACTTTGAGTTTACAATACAATTATAGAGAAAATGAATTATATTAGTAAAAAAGAAAAAAATGAGACCATTCAAGAGAGGTGCGCGCAAAAAAATCGAAATAAGCAATGCAACCTTCTTCAAAGCGCAAAATATATTTTGTAGTAATGAGATAAATCTACAATTTTTGAAAAAACTAATAGCTATATTTATATATATATATATATATATATATATATATATATATCTGTTTTACTATTGAGTACTATTTTGCGGCTTAAACGCATGTTGACAAAAATAGAAGTAATTAAAATGTAGATATATCGCCGCATTCTAAAGATAAGTGGGTAAGTAGCATATCCCCAATGTAAAGAGTCTGAAAACAATACGCATTAAAGCACTAAAACTATTCAAAAACATACGCAAGTTTTTTTTACTTGACCCATACATTGCAAATGCTATCTATACTTCTTAAAGCTTGTTGCAATAGAATTCCACAACCTTATATTGGACATTTAAACATTGAAACAATTTATCCAAAGTTTCTACAGGATGTTACAATTTATTATGACAATTTATCGACGCGATGAAATAATATTAGGCTAACCTTAAAAAATTGCCATTATATAAGATCAACATGTTCAAGTTGATCTTATATAGAAAGACAAATCATACTTTTTGTTTCTAAAGCTGACTATCAAGATTTTTGGGGACTATTCGCTTGAAATGCATAAGGTAATATAATGAGGAGATGGGAAGCACGAAATAACGCACAACTTAGGCGTAGAATATATTTAAAAAATAAGTGAAATTGATATAAACATCGTCCAAAACATGATTGGTGAAGTTAGACAAAAACTCTATAGGAGATTAGTTTTTGCCGTTATTTTAAATGCAAATCTGATTAATTTTGGTAAGCTAAAATGTAGCTAAAGTATAATTTAAATCAGTTAAATTACACTTACTTGCATTTGTTGTGTTTCACCCAACTGGACTTCGACTTCCAGGTCATTCAGCCGGGTATAGGATTTTTCGAAATTAGTCGTTTTCTATTATGGCTTCTATTTGGTTTATTTCTTAAGTTATGAAAACAAAACTATCACACTTAAGGGCACTTTTTTACGTAGAATCCAGTGGCGTAGTCAGTATTTTTTTCCGACTTTTTGTTTCAAATAGTAACTATAGTACGCTATATTTTTTTTAAACGTTGGATTTAATTAAATTAAATTCTATACAAATTAACAACGAACTGCCAATAAACTGATATTTTATGTAACTGATTTTACTTGTTTTACATTGTTTCTTGCGTATTGTTAGCAACGGACGGTTTAAAAAAAAACCAAAACAGCTATTTTTATTTAAAAACTAGTTTTCTTTATTTTAATTGTCATAAATAAACTTTTACAATTTCAACTAAATGTTGTGTAAATAATTTGAAACACAAAATCGTGAAAAAAATATTTTAAATCCACACCAACTCAGATTTAAAATCATATTTTTTATAAATAAAAAAGAATTTGTTATTAGTAATTGCAACCCAATAAACTATATATCGTTGAAATCAGGATAAAATTCTACATTTTATAAATATATAGCGCACTATAGTTTCCGTTTTAAAAAAATAAGTTGATCAAATATCTCCATAACTTAAATTTTTTAAAAAAATACTGACTACGCCAATGGATTCTACGTTCCTCATAGGAAGTGTTACTTCTGTTTCCATATCTTAAGAAATATATCAAATAGAGGTCCATTATAGAAAACGACCAATTTCGAAAAATTACGTTTTCCATGGAAAGTAAAAATTATAAAAAAAAATCATTTTATTACCATTAAACTCATCTCGTAAAATTCACTCAATGCGAATTTACCAGAATTTATCTAGCATTTTTAGTTTCCATGATAGCCTATAGTTACTTCTAAATTTGATCAAACAGGGTGTACGTCAAATAAAATTGTACAGATAGGAAACTTTTACAAAGAACAAATAGAGATCAAAACCGCACAGAAACATTTGAAATATGGGTTTGGAGTAGTCTAAAGACATGAACACTGGTATTATTATAAAAAGAAAAAGAGGTTGATAAATACGTACCATCTATTAAGAAAAGAATTAAAGAATTTATTGAAGAAATGGTAGATGCAAAGCCAAAAAAATGATAGCAGAAAAAGCAAAATAACTGATGTTTTAAGATAAAGAGAAAAGTGCAGCAAGATGAAAAATAATAAAGGATAGAAAATCTAAAGGAGAAGCACAAAGAACTTGCAGAAAGCAGAACACAATTATGAACATACAATGATTTTATTGGAAAAATGTGTATGGAATTTGAAGTGAAAATGTTAACGGTTTTAAACGGATAATGTAAAGATAAAACTGTTGATGTATGCTGACGATGATATTATCATTTGTAAAAATGAGAATGACTTACAGAATGCTTTAAATTGACTAAATTTGCTACAAATGAAATAAATCTTTGTATAAATGTGGCAAAAACTAAAATTATGGTTTTTAGTAAGGATGAAATAGATAGTGATTATATAATTAGTTTAAAGCTTTCTAGCAGTTAAATGATTTTATGTATTTGGAAAGAATGTTTTATAAGTATCCATGAGGAGATCGAGAAACGCGTAAATTTACCGCAAAAACCAGTTGAAAGTATGTGCATGATTTCAAAATAGTAAATATTGGCCAAGCAGGCCATGGCAATATGTAAAAGAGTGTTAATACCAACTTTGCTGTATGGATCTGAAGCATGGGTATGTCATGAGAAACACAAAAGTAAAGTTAGAATGCGGTTAGAATGGAGTACTTAATTAGTGTATATGGAAAGACTTGTATAGATAAGGTTAGAAATGAATGTCGTTTGAAAGTAACGCCGATAGTACAGTAACTAACAAACTACATTACGATAGTTTAGTCTAAATCGAAAAGCAGGGGTAAACCATGTAAGAGTGAGTTGGTTGGATATTATAAGTGAGTGCATCCAAAGAAAGAAGTAGGTACTGATAGGTGTTGAGAGAAATAATACGAAGTAAGTTTTGAAAGCTCAAAGTTTGACTATACTACTCTGTGTTACTACCCACACTGAAAGGGAACGGCGTTGCTTGATATGTATGAGAGTATATAGCTAAAACTCGCAAATTAATTAGAAAGCCAATGCATCTTATCCAATTAAATCAACTCAATACAATACTATAATAAGCAAAATATACGCTTAAACCCAATTAACATAAGCCTTGATTATATTAATTCAACATTAATCTAGCTTCAATAATTTATATTAATTATAACTCCTAACTTGTCGATCCTGATAGATCAAATATCTAGTCGAACTCCAACAAATTCAACATTATTCCGTAATAATACGCACAATATAGAAAGTAAATTTATCTAAATATAAGATATTGTAAGAAGACATAAAAAAAATTATTTAATATTTATTATAATTAATTTAGATTTTATTCAATTTAATATTTAATATAAATGAAAGAGAAAGCTTACATATAGATGCACAAGAGTAATTCCATAACTTATATAATGCAGTGGAGCGGCGGTAGGATTTTCACACCTTTTGTGAAACAACGCTTGAACTTTCTCTGAATTCTGATTGTCGGGTCCTAAACTGCCATCAAATTGCTCTCAATAACGCCACGCGTCTCATATACTCATATATCATTATTAATTAAATAATTAAATTTTAATCACATAAAAATTTATTTTTCTAACTACAAAACATTGTAATAACTAAAATGGTTTGTCAAGCACTTTAAACTAAACGTGTTTTCTTGTTTAATGTCACTAGCTGCTGTGTCGCAGTTGCTTTTTTATCGAGATATAATATTTACTAAAAACATTATTTATGTTCAAATGAACAGCAGATTACATTTAGCATACTTATCAGTATGTAGCGCCTAAAGTGGCATAATGGCATTACGCAAAGAGGTAGTAAAAGCAATTTAATTTGAGTATCTTTTATATTGGTAAATATTAAAAAAAAAACACCATAATTGAAATTATCTTGTAAAATATTTTTGCACTAAATTATAGTATAGTAAAACATTTTTAACAAGACTGTTTTTAAATAAACCAAAACAATTAATTTAATAAGATTTAGTAACAAAATGCTGCTTTCAAAAGATAATAATAGTTTATATAGTAGGTGGTAGCAGCTGTGCCAATACATCTGCATTTTAACTTTTGTATTTTAGGAGAAACAAAAAACTTGTTGTTACCTAGAAAGCAACCCTCTGGTTAAAATGTAAATATTTCTTTCTATAGTAAATTCAAAACTATGCTGGAGGCGAAATAAATGTAAACAAATGTATTACGTGCACTCCATAGCTCGAACACATCTACGGAGACAGGGTTGCAACGATATTCCCTACAGTGCTTCTATTATTATCATCTGGAATTTCTGCTTTATAAATACTTTAAATAACTTCTTTAACTGTACACCTATATGAGTCATTTTGTGTTTTTTACGTGGTGGGTTCATTTGGTTTCCATTTTAATTTCCTGATTCTGTACTTGATATATTGCTTATACACCGCAAATATTTTACTATGTATCTATGTATGAAATCTCACTGTAATGGGATCTGGATTAAGCAGCCGAGCTCCTTGCCGACGAGCAATCGCATGCAGGCTTGCTTGTGTTCGCGGTTTTGTTAGTTTATTTCAACTCCAGTGTGGTTTTAAATTTACTATAGGCTGAAGAGCACCATATGCGCAATCTAATTTTAAATGCCAGTAACTGTTTATTTTTCCTAACTAATGTAGATCAGAAGTGCCTCATCACTATATGATATATATTGTTTATATATTAAAGAACTAACTACGGTTATAAACTTTTATTTAAATATCCATTTAAATTGAATTTTTTCAATAACAACAGTTAAGGTGGAAGAATTTATGTATGTTTATAAAAGCTAGTTTTAATGTCACTTAATGATAAAACGGCTGAATATTTGGCAACATGTTTTTTACACTATTTAAGAATAAATAACGGAATCAGCTAAAGAGGAAAGCAATATCTACTTCAATATTTGACAAAAATTAGTAAATAATGCATAATTTAATTCTTGAATGCTTTATAAGTTTCTTTTATTTAAATTTTTTTAAATTGTACAATAAATGTGTGTTATTCTTATATTTATTCATATACTTTACTTTACTTTACAGAATTTGTTTATAAATAGTAATAAAATATATTTTAATAAATAATTAATAATAATATCAAACAAAAATAAAATAAATAATAATTATTGTTATTATATTATTGTATTTTTTAATTTTTTTAGTGTTTAATATTTCATATCCATTTGTAATGGCTTACATGAATAAAGTATTATTATTATTATTATTATTATTATTATTATTATTATTATTATATAGATAGAAATATTGATGAACTATACAGGGTGTTGATTAGTGTCAAGAATATAAAGAGATTTCTTGTCTGATTCTTACACGAAAAGTTAGTATTAAGTTATGGTCTAAAATGCTTTCTTTTTGAAAAACACACTAATTTTTCCACCAATTTTTACAGTTTACATCAAAAATAAATTTTATAAATCACATTACTTGCCTTGTTGTGGTAATATAATTATAAATATAGTTCTTGCCGCGCACTATATTTATAAAATCTTTTAGAACTTTTATTTATTTCATTATTTTATAGAATAACAACTTTCAATTTGATAACTTTTAAATGTTATTGAGAATAAATTTTGTTATATAATATATATAAATTTTGTTATATAATTATAATTTATATATTTAATTCAGTTCATTTTGACAATAAAATCTTACCATATTAGAAAATAAAAAACTGAATGTAGCTATAAAATATAGTATAGCAATTATTTCTAACATTTATTTTAATATTATGTCAAAAACGTATGTCGGAAATCATTAATATGGCGGGAAGTAATGATTTAAAAATATAAGGTAGATATACCTACAAACTATTTCATGGAAATGCCCTTTTAAAAATAATTCTTATGGTGGTAGATATAAAGTATAGTACTTAACTGGAATTGTATGTCTATTGGATAATCGTGAAAACTTATACTACTCACCGCTACGCGGCTTTGTTTTCAATATATTATTGGAATACTATTATTATTATTCTATTTACAGCTACATGTAATATGTAAATAGAATATTATTATAAACTACTATATGTAAATAGTAGTATATAATAGTATATAATAATATATAATAGTATATAATAGTATATAATACTGTATAATAGTATATAATAGTATTTAATAATATTTAATAGTATATAATAGTATATAATATATTCTATTTTATTGTATATAATAGTAATAGTAATAGTTGTTCACATACCAATACAGAAAAATAAACGTAATTACATTTAATGTAGTTTCTACAGGTTAAACATAAATAATGTTTGTATTAGCAATATTTGACTTCACAAAATACTTTAAAATTATAATAAATAAGTTAAAAATATAAATAAAGATTAAAATATAAATAAAATGCCGTAAAAAATTTCTTATAACGGTGTGAATTGGATAATCGATTATAAACTGTTAACTTATTCATTTTGATTCTATGGCTAGATAATCGTTGTGATACTGGTTGCCTGTAAATTCTATTGGTTGTTAGTCTAGCTTTCTTTATCGTTTACAAGAAAGACGGACAACCACTCACTTTGACTTAAAGTTAAAAGTTCATCTATGTCGTAAAAAGCGTTTTCTAATTGAATTCAGTTCATAGCTTATTAAAAAATTTGACCTCTGGGTAACCCTGGCAGTTTATATATATATATATATATATATATATATATATATATATATATCCATTGGTTTATAACGTTGTCCGTCTTCCGATTCCTAATCTGCAACCGTCTCGGTTTCTCCAATCCTCTTCCTCCAGTCCTCTCATCTGGATCTCTCCGTATATACCCTCTTTCCGGCTTTTCTTCTTCTTCCTTGCGGCGTCCAGTGTAGTATCTTCTTCGGGTGTCGGTCTTGGCCTATTCTCTGTACATGTCCGTACCATCTTAGTTGTCCGCTCCTATGTCATCTGTAATATCGTGCTTTACTTCCATTATTTCTCTTATCCTTTCATTTCTGATCTTTTCCAATCTAGACTTTCCTGCCGCTCTTCTCC
>JARJEC010065671.1:0-11916 GCA_030264575.1 Tachinus sp. AB-2021 | reverse complement strand
TGTATTTTGACGTCTAGAATGTCACTCTATTATTGAAAGCAGTTCGAGAAGAGATTTCATTATTGATTTTTTTTTAATTTATTTAATATTAATATTTAAATTTTATCAAAAAATATTATGTGGCATGTTTTTAGACTAACTCTGTATATGACTTGAAAAAAAAGAAGTATTATCTTTTCACAAATCAGCCATTTTTGAGATAATAGCTATTATTTATTAATCTAATATTATTAAATTAAAACACAAAATATCATTCTTAATTTATTTAGTTACATGAGTAGTTTTTAAATTTTTTTTCTTATGCCATACATTTAATATTACATGTATACATCGTAGACAGCCAGTGATGGCCCACGTGGGAGTTGAATCGCAAGTTTGTGAGTGCTGGCTACCAAATTATTAACTTGATATTATATTTATAGATGATTTAACGCTATTTGGGAACACCCTGTATAAGACGTTTGTTCAAGGTGTTACAATTGATGGTATTTATTATATATAAGACTTGCACATAAATGTTATCTAGGAAAAATCTTTTCAAAAGTGATGTCACATAAATTTAAAACATTATATCTGACACAATGTTATCTAGTCATACTAAAATTTAATACACTTGCTGTTGTATTATAGGTTCGCCATTCCCATGTCGCCAATAATAAAAAAGGTTTAAGTGCAATAGTAGTTTTATTACATGGTAAATTATGCTTTTAAAATTACTTTGAAAGTAAGGGTACTTGAGAAAGACCATAAATATACACGTTTAATCTGAATAATCTACATGTGTTTTATCACTTTCGATATTTACGATTTGTACCAATTATTTTAAAAATATGGACTTATATTATTGTTCTGCAATGTGCACCTGTGAATTAAATTTAGAAAAGTATTAATATTGTGTTTTTGTCTTAAATATTATTAAATTAATTGTTTATATTAAAATATTGATACATTTTCTTTACAAATGAAAACAATAAATGATTCACACGAATTTGCTGAATGCATATATATATATATATATATATATATATATATATATATATAATGGCTTGCAATTTGCCAGCCATTCTCTACGTTAGAGAAAAACTCACTCAAATACTGAAATTATAGTCGTTAGGCAATGATGGGTACATGTGTTCGTACATGTTTTGCTCAATAGCCTAGTATTAAGAAAAATCGATTTAACTACAAAAAATACCATCTATTTTGTTTTTTCTATTTTCTACTTTTATTTGGTTTTATGTAGTAGCAACAGTCATTCCGAGTGAAATTTGACACGGTTTAATAATATACAGTTTAATAATAATCGTTTGCGAAACACACAATAGTTTTTTAAGTAATTATTTCCGGGCGCTTATAATCATAAATGAAAACGACAATGTTTATAGAAGTTGCTCAATTTTTGTAACACATTTTTATTATAATCAATAACAAAACTTTTTACTTAACTTGTTGTAATATACAAATATTCTGTACTAATAAGCTAGAAAAGGAGCGTCCAAAAGTTTTATACAAAATCTTAGATACATCTTTATGAATCAGTAAATTTTTGTAAGCATAAATATGAACATTTAGGACTTATTATGAATTAGCTGTTAATGATACAATCGCGAGAACATTTAAAGTGGGAGGTTGTTGGCGTATAGTAATGTGGTTCAGAAAATCTTAAAACATGTACCTAATGAAATCTTATTTTTTTCTTAACGACGTGCTAATCTAAAACAACACATCGTTAAGATGCTGTTTATATTTTACTATTATTAAAATGACAACTTAATATTCAACCAAGGAACAATAATAATTATTACCCCGTCTTTTTATTTACGACTATTTTTATGAAATTTTTATATGTTAAAATACATCACAAGAACCTACATTACCGCTACAAATTTCTAAAATATTATTTCCTGTTTAACGTATGAATTCAAATTATCAAAAGTTTTACTAACATAACCTTATTTGGAAAAAAAATTAAAACGATTTTTTTAAATTTTTTTATAACAAAAACATCTACAATACAATGGGATTACAGAAAAAAATATCACTTTGCCACATTATTAAAAATTGAGTGTTTTGTGGGCTTTTATAAATGACATAATTAGTATTTATATGGACTACCTAATAACAAATCGCAAAAATATATCAGGTATTAGTTACAAAGTTACAAAATTTCTGTTATTTTTTGTTAAACCGGAAATAATATTTTTTTCAAATTTTAAAGGGTTTAGTAAGTTTTTTTATATATTTTAAGAAAATATGTAATAGTAAAGACAGAAGATATGGACCCGTAACTGTATTTTTTACTTAACAGAAAAAATCGAATGTTTTTATTTGAGTGTATTCGGTTGATATGCCTGTAATCTCCGATAAACAGGGAGTAAAACATCGTATTTCGACAGTTATGCTGTTTGGCGGCAATCCCTGTAACGACGCCGACATATACACGAAGTGCTGTTAAATGCGAGAAAATCTCAAAATTGAGGGCACGGACGACGATGACAAGAAATGTATTGTTGCTGTTACAACAAGTACAGCTAATATTTTTTTCTACAACTATAAAAAAATGTGACATTTGTGCATCAGTTGTAGGGCGCGAACTTATCAATTTATTCACTGATTCAAATTTTGTCATGACAAGCACATTTTGCACACTCATGTCACTGTCAACAAAAACACAAAATATGTAATAATTTGTTATTAGGTAACATTAATTATTTGTGAAATGAAAATACAATGCGAACAATTTCTAATAATTATTAATGCCTGCCCATAAATTTTATTGGAAATATTAATTTTATTACTTCAATATATCCTTCATTTGGTAAGAGAGTAGCCAGAAGTTCTCCTAAAGGAATGACACATGAAACTTTTAGAAGTGTCTTTGTTGGAATTTCTACATCTCCCATTTTAGTTATTCTCACGTGTTCTTATTTCAATATATATATATATATTGAATATATATGATTAAAGATGAAACAATAAATACTCCATATGAGTTTTTGTGTCAATTAATTTCACGATCAAGATATTTCCTTTCCTCTACATCTTATATACATATACAACTGTTATCTTGTCTAGTTCTTCTTGTCTACAGGCACCCGAAATACTCATATCTAAAACGACCTGAATTTTATTTAGTATATTTCAACATTCGCCACCGTCAAGCAATGATACTTTCATTAGTAAATATATCTCGTCATCAGCTTCATGAATATATCGGTTTATATAATCAGTATTAAAGATATTTGACTTTTTTGTACGATGCCCAACCGATTTGTTCTTTAAGTACGGTATGAATTTCGCAATTTTTTGCATTTCAATACTTTTTTATTGAAAGTAGATTTAAGCATCGAGAAAGTCGACTATACGGTCGTTGCTTTTACTTCAATGAATTTTCCTTCCAGATATTCTAGGAGCACATTTTTACTTAATTTGATTGCATTATTTTTTGTGCTCCTCAAATAGATTGTATGTTTTTTCATATTGATGTCTAGACTTTGCTGGCAATATGTTATTCACAGCTATATTATACAACTCCGCAATATCTTCGGTTTGGGAGTCTCACTACCCTCGTTACTATCATAATCGATTAACAAACAGAATGAGCAAAATTGACGTTTGCCAATTGATTGACAAAAACATGAGTTATTAAAAAAATTAATAAAAGGTACACTATTTAATATTTTATAATGCAGTTGTAGGAAAAATATTGTTTCTATTACGTGCGCGAAATGTTTTTCTGCGTTCGAATGCCTTTTTTGACTCGACTATGCCTCGTCAAAAAGTACATTTTTATGCACACAAAACATTAATTTTTCGCACTTATTACAAAAATAACTATTTCAATAAAGTACATTTATCTGAACGAAATAAAAATAAATAGTTATTAATTATATTATAGCACGAGTGGAACCGCGGTCTATAATTTCTTCCGAAGAAAATGTTTATGTACGTACGACGTTCCGAGTAGCTAATTACATTTTTTCCGCTACCAAAAGTAATCTAATATGTATCAATAATTTTATATTAGCATAATTTGAAGTGACAGCTAAAACTGAGGTTTCCAAAGCAAAGCTCGTACAATTTTTGTCAACTATCGGAATTTATAGATTTTTTTATTTTGCAATTATGTAGTTATTTGCTTATTTACAAGTGAGGAACAAACAATATACTGATATTATAATATTAATAATTATATTTACACTTTAGCAATTATTTTTTTGTTTTCTAAATTACCAAATGCTGTTAATCATTTATATTTTAAATGGAAGATTATGTTATATTTTCAAAAAGAGTGGCATAATCTATACTTCGTATTTTTTACAATATAAACACAATATAGAATTAGTTTAATTTATTTATTTAATCTTGCATTATTTCTTTAACTAATTACCAATTCATACAGATGTGCTGATTAAATTTTGATAAACATTTAATAATTATTGCATAATATTGCAATATTGATGTTAGCAAATTGAATAAATGGTTATATCAGGCAGTTTAAATGTTGATTTAATAATATTGAAATTAAGATTATTCTGAACACGAAAATATTAAACTCAATGATTTTCGCATTAATTTATGATTTATATGAAATATTTTGAATCTATTGTTTTTCATACTTTTATAATATTGTTGCAGTTGCAACCAACAAATTATAATTATTTATTACGCAAGCTTTAGTAGTCAATGATCTAATCAAATTATTAATTAGTCTCTGCTAACAAACTGCTGTGCTAATATAAATCGAGTTGTTGATCATTTGAGTGATATATAATATGTTATGTTATAAAAGGAGGTAATAGTTGTATCAGTAGATTGTCTGCCTACAACATGTAATTAATGCGAATCCTAACTAACAGTGTAATTGTTCAATGTTTGAGTTTTATGGTCCATTTCAATGTGCGCAGTGTTTCTTTTAATTGATGCTGTAAATAAGTATCGCAATGTAATACGGTTTTATGTTTGTGCCATTTCATGGCAAAAGGCAAAACGGTGAATTTGCAGCAGAATTACAATAGCTTTAGTGTATGTGCTGACCGCTGCGCGCAGGTCGAAGCTACAGGATAGCGTCGTTGCGCCGATTCGCCGAACGGTGTCAGTGGCAGTCAGTGCTGTTTAGGCCGTCGCGACGCCGTCTCCGGCTACTTATCCGCGATGACACATGCTCATCATGCTCAATTACCATCTCACATGTGCTATGAGCACATATTTACATTCTCACACTATCATAATATAGTCGGGTGTGTTAGGCGCGATCTACGTGACATATCACTCTTCGTTTATTACTAATACGAATCAAAGGAATTGAATGGCAGTGATATATTTATTAAAGTTTTAAGATGTGTATATTTTGTTAATATATCAATAAATACATAAACGTGAACGGGTTTATAAATTGTTAGTGGTTATATATTTATAAATATAATAAAAAATTGTTGGATAGTGTGGTGCATCGATTTGTTGAATTTGAAAAGTGTACATAAATATTTGTTAAATATTGTAATTAACATACATTTCTTATTGATGTGGCCATAAACCGCATAAACATACTATTCATGGATTGAGCTTTTGGCATTGTTGTACTCTCAATAGCTTATATAAAACTTTAATTCAATATTTAAAATATTTGTACAGAACAAATTTAAAAATAAAATATAATCGAATATATAAAATGTTTCTATTCAAATTGTTTTTTTCAAGTGCTAGGCAAAATAACAATTTACAAAGCAGCATTCTAAATTTAATATTAGATGTAAAGTTCTCATTGTGACAATTCGGCTCTACTTTTGGAGATCAGGGTATTCGCAGCAAATTACAACTAGCAAAAATAAAAAATATATAGCATTTCATCGTTTGCTTTGTAATATGTATAAAGTATATTGTCTAACAAATATAACTAACTATAAGCTTTTCCGTTAGTCGTATGCAATAATTACATTTATTTTACTTTGAATTACACAATAAACGTATGAATCGGGCGTTAGATTAAATTATATTTCAAAATATTATTTTGGATTAAATTATTATAATAAATAATTATAATATGATCATATCGTTATTATAAAATATTTTATTGATATCTTCTAAGCTTTGTTAAAAATACGCAGGATATAAGAAAATCCCGTTAGAACGTCAAATCGTTCCGGGATAACTTATAGTTCTCCAGAAATAGACTGACATACCGTGATCTATCTTATGTTCACATAAAAATGGATAGAGTTAAGCCGATATATCTTACGCTTTATGATTATTATTAAGTATGATCACGTCATTCACATATTTCTAAATAATCCTTATCAGATGAAAACTATATTTTCCGGAACTGCGATTTAGAATTCTTTGATCATAACCGTTGGGGATGAAATATATTAGTATAAAATATTTCTGCAATACGTAATCAATGGTATTAACTAAGTTTGCATTATTGCTTTTCAACAAATCATAATCAATTTAAAAAAATACCTAATACAATGTTATATTATTAGATATTTAATTAAAATGAGTTGCATACTTTTAACATTAATTCGACTAATGTAATAACTAAAATCTGAACTGCAAAAATTGGTTTAGAGGTTTAAAGTAAACATGAATTATATTTTACGAACTACTTTATTAAAATCTGCTTTAATTCAAATATTCACTTTCCGCAAAGTTGTACTTAATCAAATCCACCATTTTAGTATAAAAAGGGAATTATCACTAACTTAAAATTAAACTAATTTTAATTTCAATAAAGCTCCCTTTTATTTTCATAGTAAATTATTTAATTTTTGACATAACATAGCTATGAAGTTCTTTAGGTTATATTAGAATCTAGAACATTCATTCTGAAGGGTAGTATATATCAGAGAATTGTCACTAACAGTGACAAATTGGAAGAGCTGAAATACCATAATTTTAAATTTATCAAGCATATTTACGCTGTTATTTATTAACACGTCAATGAATAAAATAATGTTGACAATCATAAAAACTTAATATATTTTTATTTAAAGTATACCTTTGTTTATATTAACTGACTTCAGTTGCTTGCATGTAGCAAGCTATAAGAAATTGACTCAAATAATTTTCAAATGATTTATTTTGAAATTATTCGTATACAAGGTCAACTAGATTTAGACGTGCATATAGAATCAGGTTCAATCCTTAACATTTAGCAGTTTGTTTAACTCTATATGCTCTGTATATTGAAAACTGAAAGAGCTTTAAGAGCTTTTTTTAAAGCAGTGAATTAGTTCGAAATATCAGAGTTCACTTTTGTCTAACCAAGTCTAAACCTGGTTTAACGCGCATGCGCATTGCTCAACTTCGTTCAAATCACTGTCAAATATGAATTGCAAGTAATTTGTTTGTTTTTTTTTAATTTTAATTTTATTCAGGTTAAGTTCATAATAAATCTACGTTATTTAAGAATATGTTAACCGTACTTACTGCATGAAATCATCATTTATAGATATAACAGATATATGTGGATTACATTGGAAACGGCATTCACATTGAATATGAACTGTCATAATACTTTGAGGAAACTATGTTGTGAAATCTCAAGTAGAAAAATAATTCAAACTCGACAAAAAAAAGAAAGCGTCCTAGTACGTACAAGACGTCCAAGTCTATGGACACTGAAATTTTGAAAAAACGCATAATATAAAGTGTGACAGACAAAACATTAAGATGGTTGTGCTTGTAATTCATGCACAGATTTATAATGTTATATGTTTCTTATTTGTAAACGCCATTTATTATTATTCCTTTGTTAAGTAATTTAACTTACTCTATGTTGTCTGTTCGAAACTGCTGTTATTTTACAACTTACAAATTTTCTGTGATTCGATATATAAATACGAACTTAATTTGACTTTTTTTGAGTATCAATTTGGTTTATACGAATATAAATAGTAGCGTCAGACAAAAGTTAAAACGTTCGATTATATCTTATACATTTTATATAAAAATACTTGCCATTAAACGGACTCTTAAATAACTTCACAAGTTTAGTTGCACGTGCCGTTGATGTCCGCTTTTGAGCAATTTTTATATAAATGTCATTGAAAGATACAGTATCATAAATTTAATGAAAATAAAGCTAAATTTATTTCATCTTTGATATTATTACGCAGAAATTTATATTTTTTATATTTAATAAATAATTAAAATTAAAATAATACAACACTATTATGTATATGTATAGATTATTTTATTTACTAAACTTAGGTGAAATAATTAGACGACATTTTATTGCGTTTTTTTGAATTTTGAATTTTACTTTACATAACTTTTTTTTATATTTTTAAATTTATATTTAGTTGTTATATTTTTGTAAGTTTGTGAGGAAACAACTATAAACTATAATGAACGTTTTAGGAACCCCGTTCTCTTCTTTGGCGTTTTTAAACTTTACAATATTTATAATTGAATTTGCAATTCAAGGTGATCTAAGCAATTTTTAGATTCCATTAAAAAATAATTACAAACGAATATAATAAATATATGAACAAAAAGATAACACAAACACAACTGAGATGTTAAGCGCATATTTAACAAAACTAGTACAATATTCAGTTTAAAATATATTCTCCAACATATCAGAGTCAGACTAGACGGTTGGTGAAAACATTTTAAATTTGAGTAATGAGCCATATTTTTTACTTAAAACATTTAAAAATGAAAGAAACTAAAGCCCATAGTTATCAAAGAATTACTGATAGGCAATTTATTGCAGCAAAATAAATAACATAGTTAATTCTGCAGTAATCTATCCACCCTCCCAGCTATTTATTAACCAAGAAATTGGACATTGAATCCTTTTGAGGTCACTCAGTCAGCAATCAATAGCGCATGTGCGTTATCAGTGCTCATATTGGCTGCTGACTGAGTGGGTTGGATTAAACTATGTCTGACTGGACTTAATAAAGTAATTTGACATATTACCAAATTTCAGCTTTGCCAAATCAGTTGCATTCACCTAATTTTTGAAACATGTATGCAATTGTGCTGAGGTCACGTGTTCGGCTATTAAGCTGTCTGGCTGCTTGATTATGATATCCTACTGCATTGTCCTACCTGCCACCGCCAGGTGTTCCGATATCGGCGAGCTTACTCTACAGTAACTTTCTATGGCCAAAATACAGTCCGGTCTGAAAGTATCAGCCTTTTCAAAACTATTGCACTTTTTTCTCACCAGCTCCCCGACGAAAAGTTAAGTCCGAAAAAAATGAATAATCAAATTTATTAATAAGATAAATTAAATTTGAATTAAGATTATTATTTTTAACCATATTTTTTATGATAGCTCCTTGGTAGAACCTCAGTTTAGATTTGTAAAAACTACGGTTAAGATTTTTTTATTCATTATTTCCGTTAATTTATAATAATAACATACGGAGATATCTAATTCATTTAAAAGTTGCATTAGACCCTACGTATTTATTATATACCTTATATATGCATGTTAAAACATAATTAATACGGACGGGTTTTGTATTGTTATTATTCAGAGAAGGTGAGCAACTCCAAATTATATATGACGTGCGTCTTGGCGATTATAATATGATAAGATTTTAACATTAATCTTCATTGAATATTACAATAATTTCTCACAACGTACCTTCCTTAATGTCACTAATTTATTTAAGACAGGTATATTTAGTTTTAATGATTATAAATTGTATCTACATATCTAATTAGGGAAATGAATAAATTTAACACAAAATATTTATTGAATACTTACATTAAATTATTATTTATCATTAATATGATTGACCTTTATTTACAAAATACTACGAAATTACCAACCATCAAAAATAAATCGTACGTATGTTTTGATTAGGTTAGGCTATAGAACTTGTTTTTTTTTTTAATAAAATTCGAACACTTTGGCATAATAGTCATTTTCACCAAATTAGAACATTTATCTTCATTTAATAAAGTATATAAAGATTTAAAAATGTTTTGGTTAAATCCATCGTCGTATAACAATATTAAAATTAAATTGTATTTTATGATAAAAACTTAGCAGTATATTTAATTTTGATGATAATGTTATGAATTATTATTGCATATTTCTTTCTCTATTTACTGTGGGTAAAGTATACATATTTTCCAGCACCTGATATCATTTAAATTAAACTGACGCAGCATACCGATTCTTAGTTAAACTCGGCTAGACTGGACCACGTCTCGTTCCAACTCTATATCCCAATGTCCTAACTGCTCGCACAACCCATAAAAATAACAAGACGACGCGACGTGATGTTCTTTACTTTGATGCAATACATCTTCAAAATCATTAATGAACTATGTCATCCATTTTAATAATTAATGGATCATTAAAAATATAATTTTGAATAGTTTTATGTTTTAATTACTTGGTATTGAGGGAAGGAGTATAATTACAGTTTATACTCAATGGTAGTAGTGTATGTTGATCTTATATTTCAAAGTTGCAGTTCAAAATTATTATTTTTAATGCTATAAATTTTTTTGGAGTTAAACTTTTACATGCGGTGTGAATTTAGAAAAAGAAGTTAAGTAATACATTTTTTTTAAATTTATGAACTGAAGATCCTGCAGATATGAAATAATGTAGTAGTTTATAACATGCATTGTTAATGTAAGAACTCAAGTTTAGCAATATATTGCGCCTGCGGTTTACTAAAGAGTCTACAACTGTTGAACAATGTCTGCCAAAATATTACATTTTTCACCGTAAGAATATGGTTTGTTTTAGTACAAATTTTTTGAGAACTTCAGCATTTATCAATCTAATTATTGTGTCTATAATAATCTGTATATAAAGAATTATAAAATATGGCGGAATGCAGCTTGAAAGTAAAACCTGACAACCGGAAATAAAGAACTACACACAATGACATATATTCCAATCATTTGCTGTAATTGTGACCTAAGACAACCCACTACATAGCAATAGTAGTTTATTCGATCTAAAATACTAACTAATCAATAAACAGAGCAGCATATCTAGAAATGATTAAATTAACTCAATATCTGGAAATTGGAATATCTATTATTTTGAAAAGCAATTATTCCTAAATTTTATGTATTGTTTTGTTCTGATCTGCATAGTTTTTTAGAAATATGAACATTACATAATGGTTATACTGCAGAATTAATAATAATACCCGTTTTTTTTGCGCGTATTCATTTAGTGCATATATTTGCAACAATTGGATAAAACTACAGAATAATAAAAATAAATGATTTGTATTTTATAAATTGTTACGGCTAAATGTCACAGTGGTGTTTGATTAATATATTCCAATAGAGTAGACAGTGATTCATAGATACTATGAAGGAATTAAGGAAGTATTTTGTATACATTGCCCTTCACAAACAGTCATTTACACATATATGTCGACCTAAACAAATTTATTTATGTAAATTTAACTAAATCGACATTTGATTTTTAACACGATTTATACCAGATAATATATTATTGCAGTGGATAAATTGCTTGTTTAATAAATATGTTTTATATAAAATTTTGTGCTGAGATTATAAAAATGTCCATTTTCCTCTATAATTATAAATCAATCATAAAATCAAACACAAATCAGATTCCGCATTGAAAATTGCACTTGTTCAAGAATTACAGCGATAAGTGCACTGGCGCTAAGCAATGCAATAAACAAATCAAACTTGACGTGTCAGATACTGGTGTCAATGTAAACAAGTCGGATTAATTAATAGCTGCCAGTATCCGATATTCATAACAATTCTAATAGCTCGGGAAATAGTTTGCTAAATATATTTTGTACCTTTTCATTCAAAATGCGATTATTTTCAATGCACTTAATATATTACTATTGTTAGTTTACAGAAAATTAAAAAAATCGGGATTTATTATATTTCTTGCTTAGCCTACTTCTACTAAATAGTAGTTGTGTAGATACCACT
>JARJEC010065669.1:0-11237 GCA_030264575.1 Tachinus sp. AB-2021 | reverse complement strand
CTCCCGGTGAACACATATGGGTTAGAAACTATGACCCTCACAAAACATAGCATACATAGACTCGAAACTACCCAGAGAGCCATGGAAAGGCAAATGCTAAATATCAGCCTAAGAGAACTCGCCAGAAATGAAGACATCAGACGAAAGAAAAGAATAATTGACATAACCGAAAGAGTGGCAAAACTGAAATGGCAATGGGCTGGACACATAGCGAGAAAAAACGACGATCCATGAACCTATGAGAAGATGGACTGATGACATCAAAAAAACAGCCGGCAGTAGATGGCATCAACGAGCACAGGATAGAGAAGATTGGAAGTACCTTGAAAAGGCCTTTTTCCAGCAGTGGAAGAGACGAGCCTCATAAAGAAGAAGAAGAAGAAGAAGTAGTTGTGACATAATATAACATAGAGGAACAATTTTATTGCAAAAATGTAATTAAATCACAAATGTTTTCTTAGTGTTTACATAGATTACACATGTTATGATATTATGTTGTATTGTGATGGACATAAAAATCATTTTGTTATACCAAATAACTCAATATATCAATTCCGAAATATCGAATGTAGAAAAGATCAGATTTAGCACGCGCGACAAGTGAGCCAGGTTGACTTATTTACTACTGTACTAGAAATAGCTATATATGCGTTTGAGGTCCGTCTTATCATTCATTTTTATTTTAGATTCTCGTGCCATTTTTGAAATGTTCAGAATTACCATAATATTGAATATCAAACGATATAATTCCATCGTCACTACCGGCAAAAGTTAGTTAAATGTTATTTGTACAATTATTTTTTTGGTCGGCTTTTTATTACTAATAACAAAAGTTTCGAAACCTATTTAAAAAAAAATATGTATGAACTACAATCAATTTAATTAAATACTGTCGTAAATTATTCATAAAAGTATTCTCATTTTCCACGTACAGCAGAAATGGCCAAAAAATGGTTGTCGTTAAATGGATAGTAATGTTTACAATAATAACATCAGTTTTTACTCACCGAATAATTTCGAATTTAACGGCAAGTTGTGAAATTAATAGGCGAAACTGTTTTACATGGAACAAAACAACCAGTGATTAACTTTAACTTCAGTTTTATTGATTCGCATGTCAAATATATTGGTTCCTTCCCGTTTAATGTCATAAAAATAAAGTTTATTTTATAAAGTAGCAAATAAATGGCAAAGAACAAGACACAGAAAAATTGCCATATAATGATTATGTAAAATAATTATTAGACGTGCCCTGGAGCAATTTTTGTCCGTGAGATACGCCCTTCTAAACAGCGTTTCTATGTTGAATTCTTCCACGTATCTTTGCAGCGTGGCGTTAAGTTTTGCAAACTCAAAACTAAAAATTCTCTTGCCTATCGGAGTTTCTTGACACTAGTGCTGGCGCTACATATGGATGGATGAATCGAACGGCACATTTCATCTTATGAATTAAGAAATATGGGGCAAGGTTTCCAAACATTAAAATTGTGTAAAATTATGAAAATCATGTAAAAATAAATGAAACAAGACAAAAATTCGTGAAAATTAATTATCTCTAAATCGCACGTAAAAGTTGATGAAAGAAAATGTGTGGTGTCATGTCAAAAAAATTAAAAAACGATAAAGCACTAATTTTTATTTTAGTAACCCACCCAGTCGCCCGGTTGTTTTTGTACAAATTTATTGAATACAAAATAGTTGGGCAATTGGGTCGCTACATTTACAACAAGTAATTTTAATTTTAGTTACACACTCGCCTGCCTTTTCAAAACAAAATAATTAGGTTGGTGGGTGAGTTACTATGTTTTTATCTATCTTAGCATGTTTGGTGAAAGTTTTCAGTCGATATTGATAAAATTGTGATCTCGGTTTTAATAAATCCGATATTTAATATAATTTAAAAATGTCATGAAAAATATTTCTAAAGAATTTACTAATTTTTGAGCTTGCTAAATTTATTTGCAAAATTTTGAGCATGTTTGAGTTGATATTGATATAATTGTGGCCTCAGATTGAATAAATCCGAATGTTTAATATAATTGAGCACAAAAAAAACAAAAAATATTTCTAAAAAATTTTAATTAATTTTTGAGCTTGCTTGCTAAATTAATTTGCAACATTTTGACCATGATTGGTAAGTATTTTTAATCGATATTAATAAAATTGTGGCCTCAGTTTAGTTTGAGTAAATCTAAATGTTTAATATAACTTAACAAAAAAAAATATTTCTGAAAAATTGAAATAATTTTTTAAGCATGCTAAATTAATTTGCAACATTTTGAACATGATTGGTGAATATTTTGAGTCAATATTGATATTGATTGTGGCCTTAATTTGAATAAATCCGAATATTTAAAATGATAAAAAAAACAAAAATATTTCTAACAAAATTAAATTCATTTTTGAGCTTGTTAAATTAGTTTGCAACATTTTGAGCAGGATTTGTAAACATTTTTAGTCGACATTGATAAAATTGTGGCCTCAATTTGAATAAATTCGAATATTTAATATGATTAAAAAAATCATAAAAGAATTAAATTCATTTTTGAGCTAGTTAAATTAATTTATAACATTTTGAGCAAGATTTGTGAAAATTTTGAATTGATATTGCTAAAATTGTGGCCTCAATTTGAATAAATTTAAATTTAAGAAAAAAAAATCATAAAATATATTTCTAAAAAAAAATAAATTTATTTTTAAGCTTGCTAAATTAATTTGCAACATTTTGAGCATGTTTGGTGAACGTTTTGAGTCGATATTGATTAAATTGTGGCCTTAGTTTGAATGAATCCGAATGTTTAATATAATTTTAAAAAAATATTAAAAACAATATTTCTAACAAAATTAAATTAATTTTTGAGCTTGCTTAATTAATTTGCAATATTTTGAGTCGATATTAATAAAATTGATTTTGACAATAATTTTTATGAATAAATCAAAACAATTATAACCCAAAAACAATGCATTGAAATTTGAAACAATTTGGCACCAATATGCTTCATTACAAGAAAAAATATTGTAAAAGTGTTGTGAAACTTTGCACACTCAATTTGACATAACCTAAATTTATTTGACTCGATTCATTTTGACTCTATTTTTTATGAATAAATCAAAACAATTACGACTCAATTGGAATTTGAAAAAAATTGGCAGCAGTATACTTCATTATAAATAAAAAATATTGTAAAAGTTTGATCGAATTTTGATACGAATAACTTTACAAAACCTCAATTGATTTTACTACTCTGTCGGTCTACTCCGACTCTGATTTTTATGAGAAAATCAAAACAATTATAATTAAAAACCAGTTAATTGGAATTTCATACAATTTGGCAATAAAATACTTCCTTATAAATAGAAAATATTGTCACAGTTTTAAAAAAATTGTACGCCTCCAATTTTGCATAACCTCAATTTGTTTGACTCGATCCATTTTGAATTTATATTAATTATAACCCAAAAACTATACATTGGAATTTGAAACAATTTAGCAACAACATACTTCATTATAAAGAGAAAATATTGTGAAAGTTTTACAAAATTTTACACCTCCAATTTTACATAACCCCAATTTGAATAAATAAAAATGTTTAATATAATTTAACAAAAAAAATTATAATAAATATTTATAAAAAATTAAATTAATTTTTTAGTTTGCTAAATTGATTTACAATATTTTGAGCATTTTTGGTGAACATTTTGAGTCGATATTGATTAAATTGTGGAATCAGTTTGAATAAATCCGAACATTTAATATAATTTAAGAACAAATTTATAAAAATTAATTAAAAAATTTTAATTAATTTTTGAGCTTGCTAAAATAATTTGCAACATTTTGAGCTTGATTAGTGAACATTTTGAATCGATATTAATTAAATTGTGGACTCAGTTTGAAGAAATGCAAATATTTATTATAATTTTAGAAAAATATATAAAAAATATTTCTAAAACAATTTAAATTAATTTTTGAGCTTGCTAAATTAATTTGCAATATTTTGAGCTTGATTAGTGAATATTTTGAATCCATATTAAATAAATTGTGGTCTGAGTTTGAATAAATCTGAATATTTAATATAATTTAAGAAAAAAATTATAAAAAATATTTTTATAAAATTTAAATTAATTTTTGAGCTTGCTAAATTAATTTGTAACATTTTAAGCATGTTTGGTGAACATTTTTAGTCGATATTAATAAAATTGTAGTCTCAGTTTAAATAAATTCGAATATTTATGTAATTTAAAAAAAATCACAAAAAAATATTTCTTAAAAACTTAAATTAATGTTTGAGCTTACTAAATTAATTTAAAACATTTTGAGAATGTTTGGTAAAAAG
Source organism: Tachinus sp. AB-2021 (assembly GCA_030264575.1). Taxonomy (NCBI): domain Eukaryota; kingdom Metazoa; phylum Arthropoda; class Insecta; order Coleoptera; family Staphylinidae; genus Tachinus; species Tachinus sp. AB-2021. The sequence goes on along the minus strand of JARJEC010065669.1, from coordinate 6,903 downwards.
TTTGAGACGATATTGATAAAATTGTGGCCTCAGCTTGAATAAATTCGAATGTTTAATATAATTTAACAAAAAAAATTATAAAAAATATTTCTAAAAAATTTTAATTAATTGTAGAGCTTGCTAAATTAGTTTACAATATTTTGAGCATGTTTGGTAAATATTTTGAATCGATATTAATAAAATTGAGGCCTCAGTTTGAGTAAATCTAATTGTTTAATATAATTTAACAAAAAAAATTATAAAAAATACTTCTAAAAAATTTAAATTAATTTTTCAGCTTGCTAAATTAATTTGCAACATTTTGAGCATGATTTGTGAACATTATAAGTCAACATTGATAAATTTGTGGCTTCAGATTGAATAAATCTGAATGTTTTTTATATTTTAACAAAAAAAATGTTTCTGAAAATTTTAAATTAATTTTTGAGCTTGCTAAATTAATTTCCAGCATGATATGAGAACATTTTGAGTCGATATTGATAAAATTGGGTGGTTCTGTATTTACAATTATCTTGTCAATGATGTATATATATATATATATATATATAAATAAAAATATAAAAATGTTCTACCAGTATTTTCAATTTTAGTAATATCAATTTTATTAAGTCAGGTTGTTTTTGTACATCTTTTAGAAACAAAATAATTGGACAAGTGGGTGGTCACTGTATTTACAACTAGTGGGTCAATAATTTAAGAAAGCAATAAATATATGATATTATAATAAAAAGACGACCGAGCCCTTTGTATAAGCGGGCCCTAGGCTATGGCCTCGTTGACCTACGCCAAAAACGCCTCTAAGTGAAGGCGGCAATTCAAAAATTCAGTTCAGATGGCATATTTGCTAGCGGAAATTTTAACTTGAAATGCGCTTGTCTGTAGTACGCATGTCATGTTTGGAAGTGGCTCGAGGAACTGCAGCAGCTTTGTGACGGCCTGTCGAATGGGTACATTGCCAATCAATTTGTTTTTATGCCAAAATATTGCATCCCTATTGCACCGCAAAAAGAAATTATTGCACTGCAAAAATAAAAAAGTTGTTAAGAAAAATCAGTTGATAGCCAAGGTAACGTTACACTGGTCGCGACAATTTTGATTTTTTAATTTTTCTTAAAGTATTTCTACCATCGCAGTTCACCAGCAAAAGTTTAAAAAAAAATTAAAAACAAAAAAGTTAAGTTATATTAGAAATAAAAGTTTTTTTTAAATTTTTATACCAAAATATTAGACCTGCTTTGCACATGCATTTGGGTGCATGTGCCTCAATTCGCAGACTGCAACGGTTAAGGGTTGAACTTCGTATTTTTCATCATGCGCCACGAAATTTATTATTAGCATTAACCCTATGATAAGTATGCATGCAAATTAAATTAATCTAGATGTTGGGTATGTATAAATCTTTTTAGAAAACTTACTAATTATCATTTTGTTTACTTTATCCTCGGCATTCTTCCCTATAGTTCTTTCTGACTCAACATTTTGGGTACCTACTCAGCTATTCAAATGGGATTATTCATTTAGCATATTATTCACTTGCAGTCAATATTTAAGTCGGATTTTGCAAAAATTCTAAATTTTCATCGTCACTGTTTCTACGTAAACTCTGCCAAATTTAAATTTCAAGCACCAAAGGAATACATAATTATTAAGTAGTATAGTTACTACCCGACAAAAATCATTTGAACCAAATCTTCGTGTCCCAATTGCGGACTAGAAATGTGTACGCAATTTTATTATTACTGTTGAGATCTTTTAAAATAATATTTTTATGAAGTGCTTAATTATTCAAGTCAAAGTATATCCCACAAAATTGAGTCTATACCATTCTCTCATTTGATAATATTGTTTAACGTTTATATAATTATTTTGATGTATATGATTAGAATGAAGATTCGACCATAAAGGAGCAAATTTGCCCCAACTCGTTCGGCCGTTTTCAATTTATTACATATTTTCGTAAATAAACTTTGAAGGCACGCGTGTTTAGCTAAAATAAAGTACCTTTAAAGTGTATTTTAGAGAAAAAAATGTTTTTTTTATATTAGTTTTGCATCGTGGTACTGAGGTTGTTTTAAAAAAAGAAACTTTTTGTGTATTCCGGAAGCTTTCTACCGTCTACAATAATTTGCAGGAAATTATAAAAATATTTTAAACAAATGATATTATAGTTCTGTGCTGTATGCGAACTGCAGAAGTTTTCTATTATGCTTAACATATATGTGGGAACTTTAAAACTGTTTAAAACATATATTTGGAAGCTTTTAAGAAACAAGATCTTGATATTTGTTTGAGTACTTTAAAACTGTTTAATAATTTTTTTTTTTACATTTGAAAGCTTTTTATGAATTTTAATGGGTTTCAACCGATCTCAATAACTTTGTAAGTACTTCATATGTCTTCAATAAAACATTTTATTTGGAAATTTTATGTGAATTTCTTCGGAAGCTTTCAGCAAACCTCAATATTTTTGTAGGAACTTCAGAAGTCTTTAATAGAATGTATTTAATTTCAAGCTTTATATGAATTCAGCCAGCCTTAATACTTTTGTAGGAACTTTAGAAGTCTTTAATAAAACATTTTTTTATTTACAGCGAACCTTAATTTTTTTACTTGGAAGCTTTATATAAATTTTAGTAAACCTTAATACTTCTGTAGGAACTTCAAAAGTTTTTAATAAAACATTTTTTATTTGGAAGCTTTATATGAATTTCAGAAGCTTTCAGCAAACCTTGATACGTTTGTAGGAACTTTAAAAGTTTTTAATAGAACATTATTTTAATTGGCGGCTTTATGTGAATTTCAGAAGCGATAAGTGAACCTTAATACTTTTGTAGGAACTTCAAAAGTTTTTAAAAAAATATTTATTTATTTGGAAGTTTTATATGCATTTCAGAAGTTTTCAGGTAACTTTAATACTTTTGTAGGAACTTTAGAAGTCTCTAATTGAACATTTTTTAATTGGAAGCGTTAATACCTTAATACTTTTATAGGAACTTTAAGAGTATTTAATAGAACTTTTTTTTAATTGGAAGCTTTATTTGAATTTCAGAAGCTTTAATCAAACCTTAATACTTTTGTAGGACATTTAAAAGTTTTTGAAAGAACATTTTTTTATTTGGAAGCTTTATATGAATTTCAGTAAACCTTAATACTTTCGTAGGAACTTCAAAAGCCTTTAATAGAACATTTTTTATTTGGAAGCTTTATATGAAATTCAGAAGCTTTCGATGAACCTTAATACTTCTGTGGGAACTTCAAATGTTTAAAAAAAAACATTTTTTTATTTGGAAGCTATATATGAATTTTAGAAGCTTTCAGCAAACCTTAATACGTTTGTATGTATTTTTTTAATTGTTAATTTTTTTGTCTAGAGTCACTGAGATATTTGACCGATTCGGACCTGGGGATTGGAGTCCCATTTAGACTTACCACGTCGTGGCGAATTTTTCCGAAACAGCGCGATAATAGTATCGCCTTACTCTTTTTGGGATTTATTTTTATTCTTCTTTTATGGAGCCATTCATCTAGTTCATCATAAGCCGCATTGTGATGATTTCGGGGTGTCGAGAGTTGTAACATTTGGAAGTTAGTTTTGACCACTGGGGGACCCCCGCCGTGAGACGTCGGATGGTTGGTAAGTGATCAGTGGGTGAGGAGTTTGACTAGACTCAGAGGGAACCTGAAGCAAAGAAGCTTCAGGAGGATGCGCATTATTCAGGCCTTGTCATAAGCCTTCTCGATGTCGAAGAAAAGGGCTCCGGCCAGTATCCGGCTTACGACACGGTCTATCAAACGGGCTAGCTGGTTGGGCAGCAGGTTTTCGGCGAAAGTCTGATCCTGGAGCTTGTCCATAAAATATATCATAAAAAATATTTTTGAAAAAATTATATTAATTTTTGAGCTTGCTAAATCAATTTTCAACATTTTGAGCATGTTAGGTGAACATTTTGACTCGATATTGATAAAATTGTGACCTCAGTTTAAATAAATCGGAATATTTAATATAATTCAACGAAAAAAATCATAAAAAATAATAATTATTATTTTTTTTCAGTTTGCAACATTTTGAGCATGTTTGGGTGGGTCAATAATATAAAATAAAAGATAAAAAATATCAGTCCAGTATTTTTAGTTTAAGTTAAACTGTATTTTGCATTGTTTAAAAAAATATTCAATAAGTCTTTGTCTTATTTTTATGCCCTGGAACACTTATATTATTTATGAATATTTTTTTGTGGTTTTGCACATACTACTATAAATCGACCTTTATTTGTTGTTTATATTATTTAATATTATTAAATTGTGCCCCCCGAGATTGCCTACTGTGATATATAATATTTAAATTAATATTTCATTGAATAGTGGCAAGAATTAAACAAATTCTTTTTAGGCTATTAAAAAAGTATGTATAAATAAATAATGTATAAATAAACAAATAATATAATTTTATTCAATACTATTACAGTTCATTTTTTCTGTTGGCAATTGTATGTACATAAGGTTGTAAATCTTTTGGAATTGCAGCATTATACAGTTCATTAGCCAATTGGAAATACCTTTTACGGACATGATGGGCTGCAGCTTTTGGTTGACGGTTCCTCGTAAATAAACCCTTTTTATTGCCACCAACTCTTATAGTTTCTAAAAAAATTCAATAATATTGAACATTCTTCATTTATATTCCAATATACAGAACTATGCGGTAATGACAGTTTCAATGTCAAGCTCAAGCTTAAAGTTTTTTTACAATGACCAACAAAATGCAATGTTTAATACTAACTATAAATACTATATCTTTTATATAAATTTGTTGCCGTCACAAACTATTATTGCAATATTTATCACTCTCCTTACCAGTAAGACAGTCTGGCCTGATGAAAAGAGTGTTGGACTTACAATCAGTCCAATTTTGCTTGCAATGCAAGAAGTAGTAAACCAATATTACTGAATATTCGGTTGCTTAACCGAATTATGTTAAGGTTAATATACAACAACTATTAACCCCCCCTCCCCCCCGTCCACAATTAATCTTAAATACACCGCTAGACTTTCACTGAATATCCAAAGTTATTTCATCTTAACTTAATTCGGCTAACCAGCGATAACAACAACAATATTGCTATTATCACGATCCTCAGACACAATGCCATACGCAATGAGTGAGGTTAGATTCGTAAAACGTGTGGATTGTTATTATGTGGTGGCGTATGCATAAGATAGTAATAGAAGAGTTTAATAGAGGGCGTCACGTCTCCTCGTTTGACTTGTAACGTAGGTTAACATTACGTCAGAAATGTGCCGTCTTAAAAATGACACAAAAAAAGCGTCAATATGATGTCGAAAATGGGACGTCATTAGGTCGATTCAAAATGACGTCTATTAGACGTCATCTATTGGTCATATGATGTCATCTTTACGAATATCAGCAAAAAATGATGTGAATAAGACCACCAGAGCTAAAAGTTAATTTTAAAAAGCATGTAAAATAAAGTTGATAACATAAGTAAATTCTTGCGTCAATTTAAAGGCAGCAGGCTTTTTCGATATTGAAAATCTAAGCGCCAATTGAACCAATACAAACGCCGATTTTGTTCTATCATTGCTGCATAGTTCGGTAAAAAGTAGTGTTGTCGGTGTACAATAATTTTTGTTGATTAAAGTGTAACTTACTCTGCGCCGTCTTGAAATCGGCAAAATTCCAAATAAATTCACCAATAAACCACGTGTTTGATCTTAAGTTATCAAAAGCCTTGAAATGATTAGACAACAAGCCCAATTGGTATTCTTCTGACCAAATATAATCCGGGAGCTGAAATTGGTTTAAATTAATCTTTAGTTTAATAGGTATAAAGGATGTTTTTTGCAAGATTATTTTCGCACCCGGTATTTATAATTATAAAAGTAAGTTATTTTTGGACTCTAGTTCTAAATACCATGTTTAACTATCTATTTAACAAACTTACAAGATGCAACCCTTCCATTGTATCGGCACCATATTCAGATATCAATATTGGTTTATTAAATATTTGCCTCCAATTATCAGCTTCAGTAAGTAAATTTGTAATTATCATATCCAATCTTCCTTCATTTGTATACCAACCATTGTACCGATTGAAACTTATAATATCTAAAAATTGGGCCTAAAAATATCAATTCATAATGTAAATTTGCTAATCAATAGAACACATCCATACCAACTTATCTTCATTGTAGATTCTATCAATTGAGGCTGTGATTGGCCTCGTGATATCCAAAGATTTTGCATATTCAGCAACATCTCTAAAGTATTAAATGAAATTATTATAAATCATTATTTAAATATTAAATACTTACTTGAAATAATTTTCAGCACCCGGTAAATTTGATCTGGGCTCATTGGCTATTGACCAGGCAATGACACTGGGACGATTTTTATCTCTGTTTATCATCTTATTGATGGATTGTTTGTGGTTGTCTTGCAATTCTTGCGAAAAGTTTCTAAAACGCATTTAATATAATGAATTGAAATTTTTATTTAAATTTACAAAAATACTCGATGTTTACCGCCGGACATTCGACAATTACCATGATGCCCAATCTATCGGCCATGTCCATGATTTCTTCTGCGTACGGGTAATGAGATGTCCTGAAAGTGTTTCCTCCCAACCACTCGATCAAATTGAAATCTTTTGCAATTGTTGGTAAATCGACGCCCCTTCCTCTGATGTCGGAATCCTCGTGTTTTCCAAAACCGGTTAAATATACATTTTTGTTGTTGATGAGGAAGGAGTCTTCGTTCCAGAACAGTTTACGTATACCGAAGGGTAGGTTATATACGTCTTGAATAGTGCTTCCGCTTAGCAATTGAATCTATGAAATGGGATCAATTAAAAATGTCATATTTGTAAAAATAATCTGGTCCAG
>JARJEC010065630.1:0-11466 GCA_030264575.1 Tachinus sp. AB-2021 | reverse complement strand
TTTCTCTAATTGCATCTGAAATATAAAAAGGAAAACTAGATCCTCAAATATATCTTCAATTTGCTCTAGATTGAAAATCTAATAATGTAGGCACTCATGATTGTGGGCGATCTTGTTACACGATCCTTGAAAATCAATTCCTGATATATAATAATACCATTATCCCGTAATGAAGATAATAGTATATTAGTAAATCAAATACTTTTCTGTGGCTTTGTTAATTAGTAATTGCATATTTGTAAAGTCTATTAATTAATTGTTGTTCAATAGTTACAACTAAAATGTTGTACAGCATATTGGTTTTATTATATATTTTTTACAATGTTAGGCAGCATCTTAATTACAATATTAATTTGCCACGTCTGCACAATAAGAAACCAAACATCCCACAAAGTGTGCATAGAGGAATGAATGTATGCAATTGTTAATTGGACCATATACAAACCATATACAAACTTTTCTTAATATAAATTCGAAAATCTATTTAATTAAGACGAGCAATATTTTCATTTTAAATAATTTACAAATCTAATGGGTGCACGCAAGACTTATTTTTATCTGGTCGGTTACGTCAATAAACATAACTTAAGTTGCACTATGTCTTCATCGGCATACGTTTTTTGAGGTAGAATACAAATTATTCAGTGTAATATTAACAAAAAGACATATTTTAACAATCTATAGCTACGTAACAAAAATAAGTAAGGATGTTGAAAACGACTTATTTAAGATCCAAACAGTTTCTGTAATGAAAGATACCTATTCAATGTACTTTAGAGCTTTCTTACATATTTTTTTAAGTTCACCTTATGTGTAAATTTATGAAAAATTAAGGATTAGGTTGATAGTAATAAATAGAAAAACAACTCATACGCTTGTGAACTCATAATTAGTTTTGGGGATTTAACTAAATTAATTCTAATTTAATATTACAATTTTGAATTCACTTCAACAAACAAAGCTTAATTAACATAAACGAATTTTGAACTATAAATAAAACTAACATCTATTTGTATGGTAAGAAATAAAAAAATTATAAAATATATTCAAATATGTATATGTTACACATTTATCATTTTACAAAAAACGCATTGTTAAATTGACATAGTATTGGCACAAATGTTAAAAATAGTGAATAAAATCACTACATCATACGGAATTTGAAAGTTGTTCTCATAATTCTTAAAAATATAATTTCAAATTGTGAAAAATTTACTGCAAATTCTAAATACCTAAAATATAATAAAATTAAAATATATAGTTTCAAGTTAAAAGAATTTTAAATTCAATTATAATTGTAATATTAATAAACGCTATAAAGTTATGAAAAACTTAGCACAAAATATCATTTAACACAAATATGAATGCTTCATTAAGAACCTGTCTGAGTATTATTAATCATATTTAACTGACAATCTAGAAGAGACATTTTTTTAAGAAATATTACGTGCATTGAAAATCATTAATGCACAACTTGGACATCTAAATTTACTCACATTTGTTGTGAAACTTATTTTGACTAAAATCCAAAAATATTTATATCCAAATTTTGAACTAAAATTTTCAAAATTTTGTCAAATTTAGTAAATGTTGAGAATGTGTATATTTTACACTTGTTATTTATTATTATTATTTACACTTTCTCATTTGTTGTTTTGAGTACTATGCTGAAAAATTATAAACTATATTTACATGTAGCTGAAGGTAGCATTTAATATGAATCATCAAATAAAACGCATTTTTAGTTCTACTACATTTATTTTCATTAATAAATTTATCACTTTGCTAATAACAATTATTTTTGATTTATTCCATTTCATTTGGTGCGTTATAATTTTTCAATTAATTCTCCAATTTTCAATTATGTGTTGAAATGACAATTTGTTAATTAATTTTACTGAAAATTAATTAATTTCGTATTCATAAAACAATATAATATTTTACTCCATTCACAATCTAAATTTATCTATATTTTTCTTGTTTAAAAAGAATTGGATTTATGCTTAAAATGGAATTCTAAATTAAGCTATTAAGTAAATATTAATCTTATTTAGAAATTATGTATCGAATAATAACACGTGTGTTAAAATTTAGCTGTTGTTTTCAAACAAATAAGTCGGATAATTGTAACAATAAATTCACCGATGTTATTATTTGTAACCGAAGGGGTGGCAAATCCCGTGTGACCGCTGTCAAACTATTTGCAAAACTTAAGCAACGTAAAGCTTGGTCAAAATTTTGATGGGTGATCGCATAGCCCGCTTAAAAATACCATCTGCTATCGGAAACAATTAATGGCTCTTAAAATATTGGAGGCAAATTTCCAGAGTAAAAAGTCATAATTCAATAAACACGGCTGAAGAACCTCGAGGTCAATGGTCATTTGGTTAAAATTAAACAAATACAAATTATACTATTATTTGTAAGACTTATCTAGTTTTTTCAATTGTTTTAATCTAAATTTTATATTTTTGTTAATGGAAACGTGTTTTATATACTTATTGGAAGACCGGCTTAACGTAGAAATAGATGCAAACTTTAATATTGGCATACGTGGGTTGTACAATTATCTACTCTATTGCGGGACAAAAAACAAAACAAGATAAGTTATCTCGAAACATGTAAATTTTTATTTTGACGAGATCATACTTTAGCATACAAACGTGTAGTTTTTTCTTAAATATATGCAGGGTTATTTTTTAAAACTGATAGAAAAGTGTGTTTCCTTGTCAATATTGTATAAATTTAAAATAGGTAATTTTGGGTAAAGCAAGCGAGAACATGCCAATACTCCCATATACAGTTTGAAAATCAGCTTTATTATGTGGATATGGCTCTTAAAGAAATGCTATTAAAATAAGAAATAAAAAAATTATAAAAATATCGGAATATTTTCATCGTTTAAAGTTCAGTTTGTACTAGATAATCTTGAGATTTTTTAAATTTCATATTCTTTTTGATTTTTTTGATTTTACATTATATTATATTTTTTTAAATTTTTTTAATTTCATAACTTTATTGCCTTAGTTTTTAGCCCTTAATCCCAAATATCTCCGTTTAGGCTAGTCTTATCACTCAGATGCTTTGCTTGAAAAATAACAAAATTTGAAAAAATACATTAATACAATTTAATATAAAAAAAATATAAAAACATAAGTTTTAATACAGAATGGGAATTAATATATGGCTCTTCAGAATTTTGTTTATAACTTATCCTTTTGTAAACGTTTTGGACATTACTTATTGTCCTTCTTTAGTATAAAGATAAATTTAATAAAGTTGTTTTCACAAGTCCTATGAGCCGTGTATTAATCCCTTTTCTCAATCTATGGAAGGATGTGGAATATTTCCCGATTTAATAAGTTATAATATCAAAAACCATATATTAAAAAATGTGCTTTAATATATAAATTAAGAGTGTGCTTGGATCACACACAGTAAAAGTAAAAGTTTTGATTAAATTTGTTATTTAGAACCATGTACATTTTTTGTTATTTAAAGATTTTGAAACACACTTGATTATTGCGATCATTTATAGTAATACAAAATTCTTCTCTCGTAAAATTACTTTTAAAAATTACATCAACAACGGACTTTTCAAATATTTAAAAAGAGCATGTTCCTTTTTCCAAATAACTGATTCACTATTTGTGCACAGCTACCTTGCCACTTATTACACTACTTCCTACGGCCAAAGTACAATATACAGGAAATGTACGCGTTCTCAGTCCCATTTGCTGACAGCCTGTATTACTAACCCGCTCCCCTAAAATGTTTTCAATTTCCTCTCTGCTTATTTGGACACACACTTCAATATAAAACTTTTCAACTTTAAAAATGTAAGGGTGGTTGGATCACACAGCCAAAGTAAAACTTTTATTACAATTTTTATAAAAACAAATATTAACCGTGAAAATCAAACACGGAATGACTAGTTTTATAAGATGCGTTTGGTTATTCTGCCCGAACACACTTTTTACACCAAACTCACTTTAGCCGTTCAGAAATGTACAATATTTAACACCATATACACCAAAAGCGTTTCTTTTATTACAGTGCAGTGTAAACCGTGCTTACACCGAACCTTGAGAGTATTGTTTTACGCAGGTATAAAAAATCACTCAAACGCTACGCCATCGTGCATTTATATGGTTATGTATCTTACACTAACAAATATTTTTAAAAACTTGCTAAATTTAATTTGTTTATATTGATGTTACTCTACCTCAATTCCACTCATCAATTTTACATCTTTTTTCTAACAAAGTTTAATTTTTAACAAAGTTTAATTTTTAATTTATTTAAAAGTAAAGAAAGATAAAACAAGATTTGCGTGACGTTAAATTTTACCTTGGAAAAAATCGTTTTACTTAAAAATTACAACTTAGTGTTCTAGAATATTCTAAGCAATTTGGGGTTTTTCAATTAATGCGTTTTATGTTTGTGTAGTAATATTACAAAAATAAATAAAAACTAAGTATTTTACATTAATAAATTTTATTTAGTTTTTAAACTCGTGTATGGCACACACACCAATAATGTCTGTGGTCTTTTCAAAATGCGTTCATTTTTTTAAAACGGCCCAGTAAAACTAACGGCTTTCAACGTTATAAGATTATAATAAAGAAGATACCACCCTGTAGGTACCCAATTGCATAAATGCATTGATAATTTAAAATCTAAAATAGTTGCGTTTTAGTCAGACACATATTTAGGGTTAAATGTGAACAATATTTTTTTAACATTCTCTTTATCATTTTCATGCTATTGTAATTTTTTTGTTGAAATGTATGCATTTTATTGACATTAATTTAAGTTTTATAATTTTTTAAAATGTTTATTGACATTTTACATTGTTGCGTTACTTTACTGCTAAACACAGTATGTCAAAATAATTGATCACAAATGGAGTTCAAAGTTATATACAAAATTATCTTTAAAATGGTTGACTTATTAATGGGACTGTTAATTTAATTTAAGTTTAATGCTGTTCAATGTTCAACAGTTTCTAGTTACGTAGTATAGAGTTTACTATTCTAGACAGTGAGTCCTTCCTATATCGTTTACAAGAAGGAAACATAACCACTCACTTTGAATTCATTTTTTTTTTTGTAAATATCTGCACATTTAATATTTTTAAATGATATTTTCGATATATCTGTGCTTTTTATAACATTTCAATTTTATTTTTTTATTATAATTTTCAGAATATTATAGAATTGCACCAGATTTTTTTTTTCAATATTTTATAATATTGTTATATGCATTTTTTTACTATGTTTATATTTGGAAAGATATCTGACAATATTTAAAGTAAATTGGTTTTTCAACCAAAACCGTGAAAGTTATTTCAAATTGTGACTGCAAATATACGCACCGGTTCTTCAGATTCTATACAAGAATATATTTTAAGCAACGATTAACGGCTATATACATATAAAGCATTTCCTTAAGCGGTGTTTACATAAAAAATCACATAGATGCTTGAAATGCGATATCGAGTTTACAACTACACTTGGATTATTATTTGATATTATCATAAGCAAAATGATAAATCACATAGTCGTAACATTGCTTCACGAATTAAAGTCACATTGATTTTTATAAAGCATTAAAACAATACAGCAGCAAAATCATCGTTTGCATTAGTCAGTGTTTTATCAAAAAAAGCTTACTTTTATTATTAAAAAAATCTTAATAATGTTTATACGTCTTAATATCAAAGGTTTTTATGTATTTATGTTTTTATTTTTCACTTATATTAGTAAAATACATTCTCAAATTTTATCGCTATTCTTTTTGTATTAATATTTCATTCATAAATACTGCGTAGGCAGGATTCTACAATTTCATAAACAATTTATATTTATTCACATAAACGTTTATAAACCAGATTAATAAATAAATGATTTTACGAAGTTTTTTTCATATAATATTTAACGTAAAATATTTTATAAAATTATTATTACTTTTATCTATTAACTCAAACTTAAATTAAATATGAACATTAAAAAAATCTAGATTTAACGTATTTTTAGTTAAAAAAGTATATTAATGGAAAACTATTCATCAACTAATATTTATTTGTTATGTAGATAAGACAGATAATAAAGATTCTACTAATTAGATAAATCAGCAGCATTATTAAATCTGATATTTTAATTTTTAATTTTTGCTGGTTTATAATTGTAAACAATTAAGGAGTTTTAGTCGAGTACATGGCCCACGAATTTGGTGTTCTGCCAACTTGATTGCTTTTGGATTAGAGATAGCATCAATCTATGTTGTGGTATACAGACTAAATTATTTTAATTGAAAGATATTGCACGTTTATAACAAAAAAGTCATCATATATTATTTCATGAAACGTTAAATTTTAAATACATTTCATTCGTTTTATTTTATTATAAAATACTGGGCGAATTTTAATCGTATGATGCTTGATAATCCAACAAAAAATCATTAATTATTTTTCAATTCATCGTTCAATTTTTAACCAATATAATTAATTTCATTTTGTTATAAAATACAGGGTTAAGTAACTATAAATTACATAATATAGTTTGGGATTATTGAGAACCATAAGGTAGTATGTGAGAATCATTTTAAAATAAATTTTCAAACATTGTTATTCAAATAAACATTAAAATTCAATTTCTTTAACTATTTTGCCAAAGAATCGATTTTTATTAGAATAGTTAATTAATTTAATAATCTTTTATTTATACTATACGTTTTTCAAAATGTTTATTTTCAAATTACGTTTCTAATAGGATTTTTAAATTATTTTAGACAAGTATAATAAATAAATTCGACAGTTTTAGTTTAACCGGTATACAATACTATACAGTCTATAAACTATCAAAATGGTTCAAATCAGAGCAAGGTTGTTTGTTTTTAGTTTACTTTAAATAACTAATTTTAACTAAGTACTTATAATAATGCTTTAATATACTGCGGTTCAGTTAACCTCCTTGAAGGAGTTGGCGCAGAATATTAAAATTTATCGGAAATTGTTGGTGTATGTTTATTTACTATTGATTAAATTTTGAAGGTTGGAAGTTACTTCTAGAACAAGTATTTCAAATTAATTTTGCATGTCATCTTAGAGTTTTATTTTGTTAACCTTGCTTATTGCAGAAGTTTGCAGTCTTTTCTTGTTTGACTTAATTTGTTGTGCTTTAAGGAATAATTAAATATGATTTTAAAACAAGAAAGAAGTTATTTTGTTTTAATTTTAATTTTTGTACACATAGTCAATGCGTAAAAAATATGAAAAACACATATTGAAAATTTATTTATTTGTGTACCATTATGAAGCCTAAAACAGAATTTATCAATCTTTAGTAATTTGTTAGATTTTCACATTTTAATTTTTATAAAACTATTTGCCCATTTTTGTGTAGATATCCACACTTCTCACATCAAAATATTTAACACACAGTTTTTAATACTTTATAATATTTTGCTACATTTTTTATTATTAAAAAAGCTACTACTTTGCACAAACAAATTTTCTCATCTAAAAAAATATTTTCAGCTTTTTTACTTTTTTTTGTTTTATTCCATAAATATATTTTATTAAAATAGCAAAAGTTATAGGAATTATTAGGACATCCTCGGTCTTATTTCACATGGCGCATTGCCATTTAAGTCTAATCTCTGATAATAAGGTTAACCACATCATACATTTATTATTTAAATACTTGAATTTCATGCAATATTTAGTTGCAATATCTATGTCGCAAGACCTAAGTTATTTTTTTTAAATTTATGTTTAATTTTTCAAATCTTACTCAGTGTAAACCACGCATGAACATAATAATTTTGTCCATTCGTAAAATTTTAGTAAAAACTTATATTAGTGTGCGTATAGTTTACAAGACAAGAAAAAAAACATAAATATCATTCCAATAAATATCAAATCCATATAGAAGAAAGAAATTTTCCCTAAAGACCACTATCGTAGAATGGAATTTTGTGAAACAGTAGTAATAGAACGTGCAAATGCAGATAACAATGTTATTGAAATCATTGTGCTTACTGACGAATACTCGTTTCCGTTACATAGTAAACGTAATCCGTTTATACTTCGTTATTGGTTTATTGAAAATAAATATCGACAATTAAATTTAAGGACACAGTATCCTGAAAAAGTGAATGTTTAGGCCGATATTTATAGGAATAATATCATTGAACCTTTTTTTATCGATGGAAATTTGAGGGGAGCAACTTATTTGAATCTTCTTCAAAATTAAATTGTACAATTTTGATAATATTTGGTTCTAACAAGATGGCTGTCCTGCTGATAACTCTAGAATAATCATTAACAACATATTCCCACAAAGACTTATGTCAAATAGCAGTACAATTATTGGCCGCTAATTATTTTTTCTTATGGGTATACCCATAAAATCCAAATTATATTGACATCAAAATAAATGGGCAAATAATGATTAAAAGTAAATATCCTGGGTCAATTTCGCGCAATTACTCCTTGTACAATTTTGATAATATTTGGTTCCAATAAGATAGCTGTCCTGTTCATAACTCTAGAATGGTAACGAACTATTTACACAACATATTCCCGCAAAGAATTATATCAAATAGCGGTACAATTTGGCCAGCAAAATCACCAGACTTGGCCCCTAATGATTTTTTCTTATGAGAATACTTTAAATCCAAATTACATCGACATCAAAATGAAAGGGCCAATAATCTGAACGAATTAAGAGTAAATATCGACGGTCAATTTCGGGCAATTACTCCACATATGCAGAACAAAGTTCGTTTAGATTTTTATGACCGGTTGGGTTATTGCTTGTTGCAAAATGGAGATATTTTTGAAAACCTATTGTAATATAAAAAACATGATTTAATTTTTTTCAATAATGTAAATTTTCAATTTTAGTTTAGAGAATTATTTTATTTTGAAACATTTTATTTGGAGGATTTGCCTGTTGTGTTAAAGATTTTTTTATTAGTTTAAAGTATTTTTTAAATTAAAAAAATATAAGATTTTTAATTTTAGTTTAACGAATCATTTTATTTTAAATAACTTGATATAATAATCCCATCAATTTCTTATGATATTTTACATTGACATTTAAATACGTCGCGACACGCGAGTGGAATGTATCTTGTCCTATGCACGGAAATTCCGTGAACGCATGATATATAAAGATTATAATATATATGTTATTAACATATTTTATAATTTCAATTCAATTTAAAAATTTGCAACTCTTTCAAATTTAAGATATGGCTAATAACATTGTTGCATCGAGGTCTTCAATCAGTCTTTGTATATATGTAAGTTAAATTTGCTATACAAATTTGTAACATAAAACATGTATATTTTAAAATGTTTGCTTTAAATAAATTTAGATAATATTCTTTATGTTTTTCTCATTACTTAATAATTTTTGCAAAAGTATATAAAATCTAAATTCTAAAACATCTGAATGATTTCTTTAATCAAAAGGTTCAAATTATGTTTTTGCTTATTTATTGTCAATTCTTATTGTCATTTTAATAGCATTTTGATAGATTTATTTAGAGTACATTCTTCTACTTGGACGATTTCCTTTGGTGATATTATTTTCTTTTGCAGGCATAATTGTTTCAAAGGAAAGTATATATTTTTATTGATATTCTCCCTAAGTTTTTGTGCAATATGTCCAAAAAGATTTTCTTAACTATTTTTTATAATATTATTTTGCCAAAGTGCATATTAAATTTCTTTATATTTTATTTAATGTATAAAAATCAATATTTATTATTTATTTCATCTAAATAATGATCAAATATGCCCATTAATATAAGTTTCATAAAAAATTATCACATAGTAAAAGCTACAATTAATAATTATTAATTGTTTAAATAGAGTTCAATTTTTAATAGCCCAAACTATTAAAAAAATTTTATATAAAATTACATTTATTTGAAATTTAATATTGTAGTAAATTAATAATCAATTAATTATAGATTAGAATGGTTATAATATTAAAAAAAAAATATTATACCAGCTATGTAGCGACTGTTTAGAATTAAAATTAATGTATTCTATACAACAAACATTATTGCTATTTATAGCATACCAAAATCAATAACAGCAATTACTGACTTATGGACTGTTGGATTAATATTGAAAAGCAATTTTATACAGTCAATAATTACTCCATTAACGTACATCAAATTTAGCAGGAGAATATATTAAAAATAAACATGTAAATTTATATAAATTATATTATAAATTGTTTTTTTCATTATACATACTCTCCAATAGTCTATATTCAACTAACATCAATCTCACCTTGCATACATTTAATTTATTAAAAAAATGACAATGACTACGCAGTGATTTGAAATACTTCAGCGAATTGTCACTTGTCCATATTTATCTGTACTATTGACATAGCATAAATTATGCATGGTGCCTGATTAGTACACGGCCATACAGCAAGCATAGATGGAACTTCAGTGCTTAGTAATTTAATAAAGTCGTGCTCTATTTGCTGTGCTATGTGTAGTGAATATAAAAGTGGTATAAAGCCTGTCTAGCATTTTTTTATATTGTCACACACTATTTATAAAATGTAAAACTTGCAATTTATAATTTTTTTAGAATAACTATATTAGTACTACCAGCATTTATAAAAAATCTGAAATATATTAAAAGTAATATTACAGAAATTATTGTTAAATAAAATATAATATCTTATTTGTATCAAATATGTATATGAATATCTCCAAAAATGCAATAATAAAAGCAAATGTATTTCATATAAAATTCTCAACATTATACATGTTCTTTGTTTGTGACAAAAAATGAAATGTTGTGTTTTCCGTAAATGCAGAGAAACTAGTAAAAGAAAAAAGAAATCATGACCTTCATGTCTGCATGAGACTGGAGGGAAGTGGGAAAATGGAATAAACCTGGCGTTCGTTTTAATTAAAAATCTTTCCACTCTTTTGGAACGGAGAACCCAGGCTTTGCAATCCGATGCATTATCAAGTTAGGTGCAAGCCCGTATAGCTGCGGTTCTCTGTTTTCATGCTGACTGCTGAATAGAACTTTGTTGATTGCGTGGCTAATGCTATTTTTTCTAACTACATAAACTGAGTAATCAAAATATAAATGTATAATTGCGTAATTAGTGTAATAATTATTTTTGAAATTATTTTAAATTTCAACAAATTATAAATCAACATTTTTTAATCGTATTCATAATTACAAATAATAATTTCATTCTAAATATCAGGTATTGTAAATAAATATGCTATTGTAAAACTAGTATTTAATTATTGTTACATTTGAATTTTAAACTAATTTAAACTCGAATTTAATTTAAATTCTTTTTCTTTGATGCAATAAACTTTGAAGATATAACACACAGCTGATACAAAACGGATTAGTTTGAAACGTACGACTCGTGGAGGGAATAAATTTGGAACGTAATTTTC
>JARJEC010065622.1:0-25602 GCA_030264575.1 Tachinus sp. AB-2021 | reverse complement strand
ATTCGATAGCCGGATAGATTGTTCTTTTCTAAACAATTCTCCCTAAACAAATATGAAATTAATTAAAATAGAAAGTCACAATCATTTGAGAGCTACACCTCTATTGGCAGCAATTTATTGTGTTTTTACTGCCGTACAGTATCGCCATCAGTATGAATTGCGTACAATGCGTGTCCTAAAACACTTCACGTATTTAATATTCAAATATTTTTATGCCCAGTAGATCATGTTTTTCGGCACCTTGTCCCTTAAGGTTATTATGGTTGCAAAAGTTTCGAAACTTGTTAATATGAAAGTTGAATGAAACACACATTTATTGCTTGCATTTTTTTATCCTATTCTACATAATTGAATTTACACGGTTTTGAAAATAATGTCAAGCAACTGACGCCCTTTATTATCAATAGACTGAATTAGCCTATTGGTAAAGTCGACATTTTCAAAGATGACGATGAGTATGCTGGCTTTTACTAGCCAATTTTTCATTGATTGAGCTAAGGTTTTTGTAATCAATGAAGTTTTACATCGTCATAAAATATATCGCAAGGAGCTGTTGGAGAAAAAGCACGCCAACTCTAGAAAGAAGAAAAACAAGCGCCCGGGAAAACTTTCCCGCAATACACACATTTCAATTTGCGATGTGTGCTACAGCTCTATCTTGCTGAAGCGATGCATCTCCAATACTGCTGATAATCAGTTGCATTCTGAGCACCAAGGAGATCTCAGAATTAACTGTCATACGGCATCAATAGTTAGTCGTTACGATCATTGGCAATCCAATTCTTCTTTTTTGTACATTTCTATATTTCTTGAAGGTGTTCACTCACCAAAGTATTGTTTGTAGCCATAATCAGGACCTCTGGCGGAAATATTGAAGTGCGCACAATATGCACATGCACTGCAACGATCGACCGACTATTTGAAAAGTAGGTTTCTATGCGCGACTTGCTCCTTTGATTGAGTTTGTGTTTATGTTGGAGCGACGATAATCGATAAAAGCTTAACGCCGAATATTAATTGTATAAACCTGACGAAAACTATTATTTATGAATATTTATGACTCCCTAATCCTTGCTCGACCGGCATGCTAAACCCATATCTTCCATAAAAACAGTTAATGTATTAGTTTTCTGTTCTACGCTTTTATCAGCGATAATATGGCTTTGCTCCTACATAAACGCACTATTCACTTGTTTGAATGGAGAAGTCACATTCCTTTAGTCTGGGGCTAGCACACTACTCCTCGGGGTGTACGGATCAAATGAACAACCTTTATTGCTCACCCTTTATAATTAATAATAATTTATTAGTTCCTACTTACCTACACATCCATCCTTTTTTATAGTCAATTCTAATGATACGTGCTATAATACAATTTCCATTCGATTTTATTAAATGACTCAAGTTTTTAACCTCATTGTGAATATAATAAGATAATACCATATGCAGGTATAAAAATATTCATTATATAAACAACTGTTCGACATTGGTCGAGTTATAAGTTTCAATTGAGTTGCTACACATTCAATATATTAATCCATCTATCTATCTATGTAATTGACAATTTTAAACTTAATTTTGTAATTAAATATTGAATTATGTATAAATCAAGTTCGATTGTAATTTTTTACGATAAAATTTTTATAATTTCAATCGCCTGCTTATAATTTACATGGTATGTTTACCATAAACATAAAATAATAATAAAGAATAAAGAAACCAAAACTTTTTAACAAAATCAATAAATTGATTTGAGTAATAAATTTTTTGAGAATTGCTTTGCTTTGAATTTTAAATCGCATCTTAACCCATAAAATGATCTAACCTTAATAATTATAATCTTTATATTTATTAGTGTAATGCTTTTATGAGATGAGCCAATTCTTGCTCAATCTAACCTATATGCTTTCTAAGAAGTTTCAAATAATAAAATTGTGATTCTTATAGATCATTGGTCACATCTACCTTACTCGACTAGGACTACTTATTCTATTTTTTTACTTACTTATTTTATTATTACCTTTTTAGATTTTTCACTTTACTTTTTTACTCGATGCACATTTCATTGAAAATTTAATAAATATATGTAAATTTAATTTAATATTGTAAATGGCCAATAAAAATGTGATTCATATTTTTATTGACCGGCATTTAAAATAGATTAGCATATTCAATTAAATGCATAAACAAAATGCATATAATTTAATTAATTATCAATAATTAGATAATTAACAAATTTGATCTCTGAACAGACAACTCCAATTGTAATTATTTTTAATTAATATTACTTCCTTCCTACAATTAACACAGTTTATACTAATTGAGCAAATTTTCAGAATTTACTTTTATTCTAAAAATAATTAAAAATGTAAAGAAATATATTGTTTATTGTAAACTCATTACAATAAACAATATTTTTCTTTACTTTTATTTTTTTGATGTTGAAACTTTTATATTGAAGTGTGACACCGAAAACGCGGAGAAGTAAAACGTTAACCAATTATGGGAAACGGGTGGGGATACAGGCAGTAACTAATGGGAATGAGTTGGACTGGTGCATTCCTCGGGAGGTTAGGTTATAAATAAAATATATGACACTTACGTTCACTTTTAATTTTCAGTATATTATAATAAAATTAAAGGTTTTACTTCTGTGTTTTTCCTGCATACTCGCAATTTTTCACTATTTTCAGAATAAAAGTAATAGAATTCTTCCAGCAAATAAAAACTAAAATAATTGAGTATCTATAGAATTATTGTAGAAATTTTAACCTTTTTCTAATTAAAAAGTTATTAAGTTTTCTTTTCTATAGATATAAAATTAAACCGAACCATTTCAATTTATTTATAATTATTTTTTGGAAACATAAATTCACAGTTATTAATTCCAAAACGAATTATACTAATTATATTAGTAACATTTACTAATACTTTGATTAATTTTAATTACATTAATAAACCAGATACGAGAAATAATTTGAAAGCGTTATTTAAAGATTTATTTAAATTTATGAGCATATAACATGCTCGCTAATAATTAGTTCTTTATGTTGCGGAATTCTTCCGTATGTGGATGAATCATTTATTGTAATTTTATATTAAACGATTTATGCACCATACATTTTATTATGCACATAGAATAACATTAATCGACTATTTCATACTCGATTTAGTTTAATTCATCCTTGTAAAATTAACAACATGCAATAAACATGTCCTTAGCACTATTATAATTACCTAATTATGTACATTTGTATGTGAATCAATATATTGATAGCTTAACTGTCACAATATATTATAATCATAAAATTTCTATTTTAAATTAAAAAAACTGGAGTGTTTCGACCTTACTCAACTTAATACAAGCATGTGTATATATTCGTATTATTACTAGTTATAGATATTGCAAGGTGCGTTTAAACATTTCTATACTATTTTCACATCATAATGACTAATATTAAAGAAATATTTCAGAAGTGCATTCCTTATTATTTGCATAACATTACATGGATTTTCACTTTGCTAATTTATTTACATAAATTCCATTTATATTATAAATGATTTAATATTGTTTTTTTTTTCAGGTAAGTTTTGGAACCATCCCTTCTAATTGGCTTTAGATTGTTTAGTATTTGTAAGTAAATAGATTTAATACATATGATTTTGTTATATAATTAGTATCGCTCGGTTTCTTTAAAAATTAATTGCTGTATTATTTATTTTGTGTAAATTTTGTTACAAATTTACATAAAATCAAAGAAATTCGAGGGCAACGTTTTTTTATCATAACGATTTTCTCGATTTCTCTCGTTGTTTTGGGACAAGATTGGCCACTTTTTAATTGATAAAAGTCATTATTGGTTATTTTTTATACTTTTAAAGTAGATATATAAAGTAAATGATGCATGAATTAAATAATGGGTTTTGGTAATAAAAAGAATATACATTGATTTTTATAAAATTATTTGTAATGATTTTACCGTTTATGGCGTGTATTGTTGGTCTTGAATATTAATATTTTTTGCCATTTTGTGAAATGTTCAGACAATTGCCGAATATTTTTTTCTTTTTTTTAAATTCTGTATTGTTTTTTTAATTTCGAGAATTTTTCATAATTCGACGTATCGACATGTATTTTTTTCACAGTGTTTGGTATTTTAAAAACATGTCATATCACAAAATGTGACAAGCAGGAGGTATATTAATAGATAGCTTTACCAATAATATCAACTCATTTTGTATCAAAAGTCGATTTAGTTGTTTTGCAATCACAGTCATCGATATTATGTAAGTTAGAGTCGGTTATATTGAAAATTTCAAATAATTTGAATTTAATATCGTGTACATATCAACAGAAATGAGAAGGGTTCGCCCGGTCAAATTTTAAAGTGTAGAAGAGAGTTTTGCAATTGTATATGCACCAGTCCGCTGTACATTTGTAGACACAATTTTGCTTTTGCTTCCAAAGATCTGCCACGTGCGAATGCATCAGATTGACTGCAAATAGAGGAATTATAAAAATTTGTTTTGGAGTATACACGTTACCCGTTTATCTGCGTTACTGCGGGAAGATATAAGATAGGTATTTCTCATTTTTGTCTAGTTGTAGATTGGCCCCAATTGCTATCACTTCACCCTTTTTCTGCACATGCTATTGTATATTGTAATATTGGGCAATTTGACAAGAACAGCTTGTTCAGTAATGTGACAAATCGGTTTAGTAGATACCATAGGTACTCTATCTAGTTCATATCCGTGCTTCTTGATGGCCATTAGTCTATTGTTGTAATATTCACAACTCGAAAGTAGCAGTACCAATGTCGACCGTTATTATGCATAAAAATGAAATTGTTCTCGACAAATAGATTAAATAATCTTCTACTATGTTTTTGCCAATTTCGGAATCATAGATTTTGAACGTATAGGTACTATTGGAGCAATTTCTTACCCAGAATATTTTATTCCACCAAAAAATGTATTCCTTGGAGAGATATTAGACAACAAATTTCTGTCCAGGTTTTTAGCAGATTTGTCCTCTCCCATCTGATGAATCAAAACTTATTTTGGTTTCAGCTAAAACAACACACGCTTACAATTTTATTGGCAGTAGTTCAATTTATGTGCTCTTTGCAAAACGCAGTGTGTATGTCTCCGGTTCATTTTTCCTGATTATTTTCCTCCAATATTACTACATTTTGAGTTAGAGGGGACTTTAGTTAGCTGTAAACTGGTAGAATGCGCGTTCTTTACCGCAACTTGCATAAAATTATTAATGTAAATTTTTTTGGCCCAAACTGGTCAGATTTTTAAGCGGATGTGGGAGTTTCTCGGGAATATATGCACCAATTCGGTGTTATAGTACATTCGTAGAAACAGCGTTATGACTGTTATATTATATGAGTTGAAAGCGAAGACTGGAAATCTAGACGTTGCATTTTGTTTCGGAGTATACATGTTACCCTCTCCATCCCGCTTTTTCTGTGCGAGGATTTAACTCAATTTTGGCCAGCAGTAATTTTAAAGTTTATTGAAACGTAATTGTTGAGAACGCATGTAGATACGTGACTGCTTACTGAATACAAATTTTAAACGATTTTCTTATGTATATTGCAAATTAAGGATGTAAATAATCCTTAACTCTTAACGATATTTTTGCTGAATAGGCCTGAGTATGCGTATATACACCCGATATAAACAAAGCAAAAACTGAAAACTAACATTTCTACTGCAAACTCCCAAACAGTATTAACACCATACCACTAAAAGACAAAATTATCTTCATACAAAATCTAAACACGAGGATATCAACCCTTAATACAAATAAAACATGTATTGGCACTCAACAAAAATTGACCTAATCGACCTAATAGAGTTTCGCGTACCTATTCAATGAGTTAAGAATTAATAACTCCATCTGAACTGGACCTACACATACGATTGAAAAAGTGATCCAACATACAGACAAATATTCAACATAATAACACTAGCCCCCAACACCCTGCCTCTCCAATACTGAAGTTTTTGACAAATAAACCTATTAAGATTATTATTGAAGGGAAGGAACATGGTTTTAATATTAGGATGCCTCCTTCCTAATATTAAGACCAACATCAAAATCACATGTTTTGATGTTTATAATTTGCAATTGCTTATTTGTGTCAAACCGTCATTTGTGACCAGCATTGTAATAATAAAGTCGAGGAATTCCCACACACAGTCAACTGTAGATATATTGTCATACATATTATGCTTTTCTGTTGTTAGTAGGTTTATTTCCACCCATACTACCAGTATGCACTAGAAGCCAGTGTTAAACATTATTTGTACTTTTATAGAATAAACCGTTACTTTATCTAATCAACATGTCACATTATCCTCGATCTATCTCTATTGTGAAATTCATCTGTTTATTATTACAAAAAAAAAAAACGAAACCAAAAGAAATATTACTTACCTAGAATACCATAAAGTATGCCACTATTAAAACTTTTAAGCCAGAGAAGAAGACGTTACTGACATATAAAGTTTTCCATAATACCTAAAAACAACAACAATTATGGCATAATAACGAACAATACATATACCAAAAAAGAAAATTAATGTGGAGAATGATCAAAAACCAAAAAGAGAAGTAAATAAATGTGCGGCCAAAATATAAAAAAAATGTCGCAACTAAAAGAAGGAAAGAAAGAAAGCGAATAATATATAATTGTTTGGACGATTCACTTCTTTTACTCACCTGCACTGGACAACGTGTTTTCTTTACTTAATATCATTAAATTCTATAAATAACTCAAAATGATGGATTTATTTCCTTTTACAAACAGCGAGATCTTTACAACAATGTTGTATTAATAAACTTACTTTACACCCGTCAAATAATATTTCAATTGTTTATTAACCGTGATAAAAACTTATCATAGGTAACCTATAAACAATGATTAATTTAATTTCTTCGTTTTTTAGAATAATATACTCTTTTCTGAGAATTAAAAACTCGGTTGAGTATATGCATTTTATTCATTCTATGCTATGATCTGACTCTAATTGCGTTCAATTAGAATTAGAAAGTCCAAATAGTGAGATGTTTTAGTTTGAAGCATTTTGCGATTTATATAATAGTAATAAATCTAACAATAGAGCAATTTAATTAAACCAGAAATATTATTGAATTAACTTAAGTGCATCGTTCTAAAGATTATTTTTTCTTAATATAACTTGTATTTACTTTTAATGCTGCATCGTTTCTTTCTCTTATTTGGCAGGCAATACCCATTTTGCTTTTGCTAAAAGATAATTACTATAATTTAATGGTACAACAAAGCACTCAGATAATAATTTTCAAAGTTCGTTAAGAATGACAGTATATTTGATTGTTTCGATATTTTTAACATTCCGTCCATTGTTTAGCTTGCTTAATTTTTAACAATTTTAATTATCTGCTTATTCTATAATAATAGGTTGCCATTTCAATCTCTTTATTGATAATTATTTACGATCGATTCTGATGAAATGTATTTGGATCAAATTACACGACATTTGAGTGAAATCGTTGAGGACATTAACACATAAAATTAACCCACATTTAATCGCCAGTCCACCAAACAAAATGCAAGGAAAAGGCCATGCCATTGTTCAATATTTATTAATAAATGATTAGTAGGTGTAAAATACAATCGAGAGTAGAAATTTAATAGTCCAATTTTGGCAGGCAAGTTAATTATTCACATGTGGTATATGAGGAGATATATCTTTTAATTTCTAATTGGTTTAATTGAACCGTGTAACCTTGAATAGAAATTTGTTTAGAAAATATCATCGTGTGTTATTTTAATTGAATTGTTTCTAGATTCACATGGATGCGATGATGGATTGATAGATGATAGTGAAAACTTTGTTCTTCATTTTTATAAATGCTGTTTAAAAACAGTTGGTGCTTGCAAATGAAAATGCAATGTGTGCGCTGGGAACTAGGTTAATAAATGATTATAGTGCATTTGCTTCTTAGCATATTGTAAATACACGCTCATGTGAATATTAAATGCATATTTCCATGTTAAATTATATTCATATAAGATATAAATGTATAAAATTATAGATCATGCAGAAAAAATGTCATTTCTACAGTCGAAATGAGTTTACAGTAAGCGGATTAATGGATATCCTTTACAACTTAAATAATTGGAGTTTGAAAATACTTGTTACCAATCATGATTACGTTAATACTGTCGATTTTGTTGACGAAATTTTGAAACAATTTTATTTTTTCCCGGTTTAGACGAAGATTTGCAGTTGCGTTTTAGTAAAAAAATAATTTTCTCTGGAATGTAAATATTTTTTCAGTTGTTTTTTATTTAGTGTCATTGTTGGTTGAATATTAAGTAGCCTTTTTAATATCTCCATATAAACAGCATCTTAAAACATGATTTCCTTAACGACGTGTATTAGAATTATCTAAAGCAACAACCTTAAGATAAGCTCTCTCGCTGTATACAATCTGAAAAAATACACTTTTTGCTCTGCTCTAGTTGCTTCATTTTTCTTGGAACCTTCTTGCAAAAATTAATTACCTACGGAGTTAAAAGACTTCAAAGTTTTTATTTTAACACCATCAAAATTCAATTCAATAAAACAACAAAGTGTTGTCTTAATTAAATCTAATAAAATATATAGTACAATATCAAAGCTAGCTAAAATAACTATAATAAAAGCTCAAAATGCCTCCTCCACCCGACACAACAAAGAATTTTTAACTCGGATAATAATATGTGATGTTATCATTTTTTATTTTCACCAACTGTTCTCGTTTAATTTTTTAAGAAAAACATTTTGGTAAAACATAAAAATTTCAAATTGAAAAATAATGTTAGTTACGTTTAGTATTAGTGATATATTTATTTATTTATATGATGAAGCAATGAAAACATTGCGAAATTAGACCAATATTAATTTTTATTTAATATTAAAAAGTTTGAATTTTTAAAACTAAATATAATTAAGTATTCATATCATACATTTGATTATACCGTGTGTTCACGGGATTTTCGTTCATAGGCCAAGCGTTCGGCTCGATTCGGCCTAGAGAGCTCAGTCATAATATTTATGGGAGAAACTTAAAATAAAATAAAACTTGGCAAAAAAATTATATTTAACAGTAAACAAAAATCGAGATTATCTCAACATCCTTTCAAGGTTATTTTTTGCGCCAGATCAGGGATTTGTTTTATTTAAAATATCCCGATAGCCCTCCTTGTCGACGATAGCAACAATATTTGGAAATTTTAAGGAGAAAGGGCACATTCGGCAGATGCCGAAACGCAGGAAATAATGGTGTGTTCAATGATCGGAGCATATTCAAATTTGCCCATTCGTAAAATTTCAGTAGAAACAATATTAGTGTGGGTAAAGTTTACAAGATTCTAAAAAAACATAAATATTATTTCTATAAATACCAGACTCATCAAGAAATTTTCTCTGAAGACCACTATTGTGAGAAGGAAATTTTGTGAGGCAGTAATAAAATGCAGATAATAATTTTATTAAGAACGTCGTGTTTACTGACGAATCCACGTTTCCGTTACATGGCAAACACAATCCGTCTATTCTTCGTCATTGGTCTATTGAAAATGAATATCGGCAATTAAATGTAAAGACTCAGTAACCCGAAAAAGTGAATATTTGGGCCGGTATTTATATGAATAAAAAATTGAACCTTTTTTTATCGATGGAAATTGAGGGGAGCAACTTGTTTGAATCAATTGTACCTGCACTACGGAATCTATCTTGTTGGAACCAAACATTCTCATAACTCTAGAATAGTAATTGACTATTTACAAAACATATTCCCCCAAACAATTATATCGAATAGGGTTACAATTTACTGGCCAGCGAGATTCCCAGACTTGGCCCCTAGCTAGTTTTTCTTATAGGGATACGTTAAAAATAAATTATATGGACATCAAAATGAAAGGGCCAATAATCTGAAGAGTAAATATCGAGGGCCAATTTTATGCAATTACTCCTTGTATAGCTGTTTTATTATTATTTTTTGACCGGTTATAACTCAATGGGTTGGGTTATTGTTTGGCTCATAATGGGGGTACTTTTGAGAACCTATTGTAATATAAAGAGTATTTTTTAATGTATTTAAATAATTTAGATTGTTAAATTTGGTTTAGAGAATTATTTTATTTTCAAACATTTTATTTGGTGGAGTTGCCTGTTGTGTTAAAGATTTTTTATTAACTTAAGTATTTGTTAAATTAAAAAACATTAGATTTTTAATTTTAGAGAATCATATTATTTTAAATAACTTAATTATAACAATAACCCCATCAATTTATTACTATATTTTTGCGACATTCAAATACGTCGCGACACGCGAGTGGAATGTATCCGTTGGTCCCCTCCCTCGACCGAGTAGAGCCGAACGGTTGTCCTATGTACGGAAATCTCGTGAACAAACGCTATGTGTACGTTTAGTATAATAAACATTCATCGTAAAATCAGTCTGCGAGCGTGCAACATAAGGCTCGGATTAGAGATTTTCAAAATAAATATCGAACTTAAACAGAAGACATCAATGTTTAGCATAATTCTAATCAACAGTGATCTTGATTCGTAAAGAAGTTGAAGCAAATTCTACACAGCTTGTAATTTGTATCATCTTATTGCAATTGCTCAGATGAAACTGTTGATATAAAGTCAGAGGAAAACGCATTTTATGAAAATTTAATGAAATGGAGGATCACTGGCTCTAGACTTTACAATAAAAAAGTTGTAGACGCCTTTCTAAAGCAATACCGGTTTAGCATTTTTTATTGGTCAATTTTAGAAAATGTGTGATTTTACAAGGACTTCCACCAATCTTGTGAACACCAAACACCTGATTGATACATCTTCCTTAAGCACAACTAAAAAACAAACGTGAACTTGAAGCATGAGCTTGGCGAAGAGCTAAATATGTTTTTAAGTGCATTGCTGTCTTTCCTGGTTGTTGTAAAAATTCTTTCAATGTAAGTTTTTGTATCAGGTAGTTGTGTGACAAGAACTGAGCTTCTATCTTCTATATTATCCAGTCAATTCCACAAATTTGTGTCGTCTCATAGCCCCAACGATTGAAAATATTAAGACTACCCAGAATTTAGCTATTAATAGTATTTTGGTATTAAATGATATACATTTGTCAATATTTTTGCTCATTTTATTGTTTTATGCACCAGCATTTGAATTATTGATAGGTAGCACCATATATCTTTTTTGATTTATCTGATAATAAATGTGATATGCAGAATTTGTTGCTTCTTTAAATCCATAGCTATGTGCTTAACTTTTAGATGCATTTATTTTATTTGAAGAAAATAAAACCAGCCACCAACGTGTGACTTTTAATACTTTCGCACAAAATATTGTATGGCACACGGTGGAGACGTATCTTTTTTATTTTCGAGTGATTCAATCTTACACACAAGTTCTATTTCACTGCCTTGAAACCATAATTAGCTATTATATTAAATAATTTTTAAATAATTTTAATTTTGTTATGAGGCACATCTTTGCTATTCAATACGGCTTATTAATTAACTTGTTAATATTTTGCATTGAACCTCCAAAACAGTTTTTTTTATTCAGATTTGTTGAAATGCTTATATGCGACACATTTATTTAATATTTACTTATTTACTATATACTTTACAAACTATATTTTTAAATAGTAATAAAAAATTTCATATTTAATGTAAATTATATTAATATGGTACATTTATAACCACAAATATTTAACCTGTAATTTATTTCACATTATAATGTACTTTCTTGATATATCAAACCACAACTATAAAATTTGACCTCAATGGCCTCCCACAACTAGTATGTACTTATTTGCTGTAGATTTAATAAGTGCATTCCGTTATATCTTTTAGTATCTATTATCAAATGCCGTAAAATTAAAATGAAGTCCTTGGCATCCATTCAGCGGTCTTAGATTTGAACTTTTTACTTCCTAAAATTAAAATTTAAAAAGACCACGACTTATGACATTCTTTTAACATTACTTTTTCATTTTACTTTTTTGTGTATTTTTTTCCTCGAAGATTTTAATAAAATATTTTGATTTTATCAAATAGTGTTACAGCAATAAATAATTTTTATTTTATTACATATTTTATACTTTTCACATCGTTAATCGGAAAGAAGAATCGATTATGTAATTGGAAAACTAAACCATTTTAATACAATGCCAGCTGCAATTGCAGACGCATTATTCTCATAACAAAGTTTCAGTGACAAGCAATGAACACCGTAAAGAATTGATATCCATTTTACGAAATTTGTCACTCGTTTCGCAATTTAGATAAAATCATTTATTATTCTCTTTAATACATCTATTTATTATCATGATATAATATTAGGGAATTATAGAAACGTTCATTATATTTGCAATTATTGCGAAATTTAGTTTTTGTTGTATTTATTGTATTTCAAGTAAAATTATTATAAAGATGAAGGTTGGCAAATTTTATGAAATTTAGAAGTTTTTACTTTCATATTTATAAATTCCACAGGTTTTATTTTTAATTCTTATTATTATAACTCTTATGCTATACATTTTTTTGTTTATATTTCTTTGTAATTTAAACAATTGAGAATGAAAAGCAGTTTTTTGCGAAATTGATTTATGCCCAGATTTTTTGTCCATGATACCTGATGCAGGCAATAATAATCTATATAGTTTGATTTGCCAAAAAGCCTAAATTAACTAGCCATAAAAACGGTACATATCCGTTTCGAATAATACCATCTAGATGTCATTAATGAATGCATGGAGCAATCACATCTTACTTTTTAAAGTATGAAAAGGTTTATTTGTTTTGCTCTTAAATTAATGAATTTTACATAAAATATTTAAAAAAAAAAGTTAAATGCTGTTAGTACTTTATAAAATATTTCTTTTCAGTTATCCCATTAACAAAATTGGTTAATATCAAGATTAAATATGCAACCACATAAAATTACGAGACCGGTATTATTATTTTCTCTAAAATTTTAATAGTTACAACGTTTCCGCTTATTATTCCTTTACAATTGGGAGCGAAAATATTAATGGATAGAAAATTATTCACCTAATTGTCTAACAATGATAGATTAATGTGTTTTGATTGTTGAGAAAAGAGAGTAATGAAAGTGAAAAGAAATTTTATCGGGTTTATTCAAATTTTTACCAATATAATTGGTAAAAATAAATAAATAATTAATTCTGTATGGATGATTTAATATAATATTTAAATGATATTCAAATGATCTAACTAATGCAAAATCTAATTGGTATTATAATATTGTAAAAAAGGTTGATACATATTAATAAGGTTAATATACATTATGAATTAAGTCGAATGTTTATAAAAAATATCAAAGTCGGCGGAATTTTAATTATATTAAAGATAATCCAATTTATTTAAACATGGAAATAATTCAACAAATTTAATATTTTATTGCTTATTATATTGATAATTATATAATTTATGATAATAATAAGGTATTTGTGATTATAAATTTAACGCAACATTTTTTGATTTTAGTAAAAGGTCATTTATTTTCTAAATTTTCTGTATATTTAAATTTCAAATCTACGTTGATAGATAGTAAGAAATTTAATTGTAGCTTCGAAAATCCAGTTCCCATTTTCACTTTTTGTACATGTTTTTGAAACAAACAGATACATTTTTATTTGAAGTTCATTGAATTTAAATTTCAAATTTTTTTTGGTGCACTTTCACTAATTAAACATTTTTCAAAAATGTGAGTATAAATTATATAATAATTTAATAATGTTTTGACAATTCTTATTTTTAATTAATTTTAAAACGTTTCTTACGTAAGATCTAGATCTGCTTCTAAAATTGTTACTCTCATCAAATTTAAGAACATTACGGGCATGATTCCTCCATCATAAATAACGCGGCGATTTCGTACCACAGAAAATGCACTTTTTGAAGTTCTAATAAATAGATGGTTCTAAGTATTGCTGATATGTCTAAAGATCAGGATATTTCTCCAACGAAAAATTTGAATGTTTAGTGTTTTATTGTTTTTGTTAGTAGTAGTATTATTTGTTGGGTTTTAACCAACCGTCTTTTGACTATTTTTGTTATTTACCATAAAACAGCAATCCGTCTAAACATGATTTTTATTAGTTTTTGGTGGGGTAAGTAGGGTATCAATAGTGTTTTTTAAAGAAATTATATTCTCCATAAAAGTACATACAAAAAATACATACAAGTTGTTATTTAGTAAAATGTTACTCTTTGCCTGGTCTCATAATTACTATTTATCCTTTACTACATTTTTTTTAAGAAATTGTTTTTCACACAACCATTCAAATCGAACCAATTGAAATTAATTAATTATTTTGACATTGCACTGTATGACTTCTCACTTGTCGTGAATGTTTTTGCTGATTTATCAAAGTAGATACAAAACAAATCAACGCCAATTTTTGCTTGTTAAATAATTTAAATTTTAGATGAGTTTATATCTTAGAAACTACTTGATAAATTTATTTTATTTTAATCCAGGGAAGATTAACTTCTTTCTTACACTTTAGA
This sequence comes from Tachinus sp. AB-2021, assembly GCA_030264575.1. Taxonomy (NCBI): domain Eukaryota; kingdom Metazoa; phylum Arthropoda; class Insecta; order Coleoptera; family Staphylinidae; genus Tachinus; species Tachinus sp. AB-2021. The sequence goes on along the minus strand of JARJEC010065622.1, from coordinate 10,999 downwards.
TAATATATTTTGAGCATTTTTACTAAATATTTTGGTGCTATCCGTTCTATCGGGTAACTACTGAAACGGGCACACGCCCATCTTTTTATTTTTTTAATGAAATTTTTATTGGTTAAAATACATCAAAAGACCCTACTCAACCGCAAAAAATTTGAAAAATATCATTTCCGGTCTGGTATATTTTTGCAAATATTTGTTATTTTATTTTTCGCAAAATACCGATTTTTTTGTGATTTTGATAACATAACCTCCTTCTTTAAACATTTTTTGTCAAAAAAATTGTAACTTTTTCCATACGTTTTTAAAACAAAAATTTTTGGTGCCGTCTGATAGCAAATAAAAAACATTTTATATAATGCCATGGTACCAAGCTGGGTTGCATTTGCAAATAGTTACAAGTTACAAGTTGCAACCTAAATACTACTGATGCCATTCATAAAAGCCAGCAAATCACTCAATTTGGAATAATGTGGCGGATATTTAAGTACTTTAAGTTTTTTTTTTTTTTAAATTAGGCTTTGTTACTAAAACTTTATAAAATTTGGATTTTTACGTAATATGTATTAACAAATTTAAAATTGCAAAAATACACAGGGTGTTTTATTTAAAAAAGAGAAAGACAGAAAATTACGGCAAAGTAAGGTCTTGTGATGTATTTTAACCCATAGAAATTTTATTAAAAAATACTTATAAATAAAAAAAGATATGGGCGTACCCGTTTCAGTTGTCACCCGGTATATACACCACATATGTAGTTAGCAGAGAACTGTGTTTTCTAGTAAGTGTATGCAGTTCTTTAAGTTTCTAGTTGTTTATAAAAACTTGAAAAAGTATCTTCTTTGCTTAATAATACACGAGCCCTTTGTGAGATACACGGTATACGCATTAATCATCTTATTTCTGTATAAGGTTCTGTCTGTTTAAGCTTTGCATCAAAACTACTTGGTCCTTTTCATTTTCTTTATGATTTTACTCACTAGTGTTCTGGCTTAATCAAAGATTTTCTTACTCTCCAAAATGGCTTGTTCCACTTTGTAAAAACATTGGCTTAATTTCAGTTGCTTGCGCTAATCACCTGTGACGGATAAACAGCATGTGTTTTACATTATCCATTGCGTTGCAGTACACTCACATGTCGATATTGTCTTTTTCGATTTGTAGCTTTTAAAGGAGAAATGGCTCATGACAGAAAGTACTGCCTGACAGAATTTAGTTAAAATATCAAATCTTTGCGTCTTAAAGAGGAGTATGTAGGAGTGGCGCATGAATATATACACCAATCCGATGTTACTTTACAGTTGTAGTGATCCGAAGACACAATATTATGACAAGTATGAAATTATTTTGTAATTGAATGATAAAATTATTCACCAATCACTACGATTTACAAAATACTTGAAGGTTTGGTTAGGTATGTTCTAATTATTGGGACAGTAGAAGATTGATCGGATATAAAATCAACCAATCCACAACTACATTCTCTACCTTATTCTAATGTATGTAACTTTTGTAACCGTGAGTCTTATCAACGTTTTGTTGTAATTTTTGTGAAACGCTATTCAAATCATAATAGCGTTTCATCAAAATGACAAAACTCAAACAAGAGAAGTAACCAACATCAGTTAGGGTTCCTAATGATTTAAATCCACATGGATTGATATCTACGGGGTTTAATGTTTGAGATTTTGAAAAACCACTTTCATAACATTTTGTTTTACAGTTTTTTTGTGGACACGCACTTGAAGGATTTGTTATAATTAAAGCCTTTGAGGTGATTTGACATTATTAGCCTACCGTTAGCTTATTTTTTTAATTATATTTTTCATGCAAGAATCGTAAGATATGTTGTGCTTTTTTAAGCCAAATATTGCGGCACGTTTTTAAAATTACTGTTAACTTTTAGTTCCCCACATTTCTTCGAAAAAGGAATAGGGCAACTTTGCTAATCATCGTCCTGGGCGAAAATTTTTTGTTTGGCTTAAACATCTTAAAATGATCCAAAACGTTGCAAAAAAGTGGGGGTAAGAAAATGTCCTAACCTAACCTAATGTATGGCGCTACTGTGAAGTACTACACTGTTGTTTAAATTGCACGCTTCATCATATTTACTGACAATACTGACATTCCTAACAATTTTGATGTGTGAAGATCTATGCTATCGCTCTGCGGCCGAGGTTTATTTGAAAATTATCAACATTACCCCTGACATCAGCATTATTGTCAGTGATCTGAAATCACATACAAATGTACATATTTATATCAGTGAGTAAAAAAAACTATAATGTATGAAAAAAATGTTTGGTGGTCCCAAAGAGAGTGACCACCAAACATTTTTTTAAATTATTTTTTATTCTTTAGTGACAATTTCTACATTACTAATAAACTTATATATTAAATATTTTATAAGAAATAATGGCAAATTTGCAAAATGGAAACAGTGTTGGCGGTATTCTCCACGGAAGAAATCTTAAAGAAACTGTACTAAAACACATAAAAAGCTAAAAAAAAAACGAGCGGAATGGGAGGAATACAGAATGATATATGGGTGTGTGGTACGGAAGATATGATAAAGAGATTGCGTGAAATAAATAATAAATGGATTATGGATGAGTAAAGATTTTCCATGCCAGTGGAGAGAGGTGGGAAAATGATTAAGCTAAAAATTACAGAGGAATCGCGCTTTTCTGTACGGCATACAAAATATCTATAACTAATCAATGAATAGGGCATGAAAGGGCCAAGCCAAGCCGTCTTTAAAAAATGAAGTAGTATTATGGATAACGTATATATTCTGAATCACATGATGGAACGTGAAACATCGACAGAAAGAGGAATGTTATATGTGCTACTCTTAGGCGGTTGACAGTGTAGATCGAGAGAAATTATGGAAATACTTGAAAGAGATTGGAATGGAAGAAGTATATAGAGCGTGAATATGGGTGAATGGAGAAAAGATTGAAAAGTTTTGGACTACAAAAGGAGTAAGGCAGGAATACCCACTGAGTCCCATCTTGTTTGCGGCATACATAGCAGACGAGGATAAGCTGAGGAAGTGAAAAAGTTTAAATATATAGGTATTAATAGTGAAAATGAGCTTTAAAAAAAATTAACAAAGAAATAAAATAAGGTAGTTGGACAAGTATGAGCATTGGGTGAAAGAAAGTTTGAAAGTTAAAAATTTTTTTTTTAATAGCATAGTAAGAATTATATTACTATATGGGACAGAAATGTGGGGATGGATAGAAAGGTTAGAATCGATACAGGCAAACTACTTGGGGTAAACAGAGACACGCCAGGGCATATAGTGCTTGAAGGAATAAAAAAGGATAAATTAGAATAAAAAAGGATAAATTATGAGTGAATACAGGAAAGAGAGCAATGAAGTATAAAAGACGTAGACAAAGAAGTGAATGCATAATTTTACGAGAATATTTGAACGACAATTGAATAAATCTAGGTACAATGTAAAATGTGCATCTGTAAAAGAAACAGCACTGAAATTATATTTACAGAATGACAGATACCGTATAAAACAAAGAAAAATGATGTGGGAATGAAGTAAGAGTGCCAAAATACTCAATGCAGGAAGTTTAGGAGTAAGTGTGTAGAATCTGTGGACATGCCATGGATACTATAGAACATATACTGAAAGAATGTGATGAAATGAGAGAACAAATGGAAAGACAAGATGTACTGGAAGAGGACTAGAATGGATGAGTTCAGTAATAGAAACAAGAAAGCAACTGCTAGTGTAATTTGGTTAGTTGGATTGTATAAAATGTATTTATATTTGCATAAAGAATTTTCTAAAGAATATATCTATTTTATTACTATTTAAGGCCGAAAGGCACGAAAAATAAACGATATTATATAAGAAATAATGCTTATAAATAATAAGTATTTGAATTAAAAATTTTATTTTAATCGATGTTTGTACATGGTACAATAGTTTTTACTTCTAACCCATATTCATTTGTAGAAATTGTCATTCTTATTAATGCTTCTTATGTATATGTTGGTCTGGTATTTCCATTTTTCATTAGACTTAACACAATCACATCATTTCCATTTCTTTGTTATTATCCTTGACTTGTTTGATTGCGGCATAAAATGAAACAGCTCCTTTGAAAATCTGAAGTAAAAATAATTGTTACTGAAGTATACTGGAATAATGGCGGCCATAAAATGAAATGGACAGTTAACATACGACAAAATTAGCGCGAAAGTAGATTTTGCATATTATGCGAAAAGTTTTTATCATTTTAGTAATAGTAATATTTTTTTAGATCTAGCTGATCGCTTTAAGTCCATTACCGAATGCTGTAAAATTTCAATTTAGCCAAAAGTGGACGTCAGAGATATAATTGTAATTCTTCTGTAGTTCTTTTTTCGTACTATTTTATTGTTGTTCCGTGCTTGTAGCTCGGTTAAGAAATGAATCGTTAATGTTTCGTTCCAGTTGAATTATGCAAATGCTTTTATTACTATTTTTGTTAAAAAAATAAATTCTATTATTTGTATAATCAAATTTCGCTGTGGATTTTATTTATAAACAAATCGTTGCATTTAGCATAAAATATTGTATACAAATCAATCGCGTAAGTTTATGCGTGTTTTATTATAATATTTCTTATACGGAAAATAGGTTAGGGACATATCATAGTCAAATGCGTATAGGCATTATTATACTTACTACTGTAAAAGCTTCTTTATTTATCGATATAAAACCACCTGCAGAAAAATTCGTCGCTTTCTGCGAGCGCCTTATAACGTGCCCGATATTTTTTTGCGTGCTAACCGGGAAGTCGTACCATTCACTACTGTATAAGGCAAACGACGTTTTCAATGCCTAAAATCACACACATTTGCTCTATATTCTTTACATTAGAAAATAGACATTTTTATTTATTAGATGTTTTAGTGACTACTTACTTCTTCAATTACTTCGTCGGCTGGGAAGCAGTACGAGCCTAGTTGCAATATTAATGCTCCCATATAACATATGCTGACTATAATATTATCATTTTCATTGCTAAAGAAATAAAAAGGGAGTATTATTTTTTTGTTATGCAGCGCCAACTTCTAAGGCCAATGACTTATTAATATTATTATTATTTATTGCTATATATAAAGCACGGATTTATATGGAGCTGTGTGCAAAATGTTATTGTAATTAAAGATAGAATGGACAAACAAACCTACCTACATGAACATGATTTTTTTTAATAAGATTTGAATTCTGTTGAAAATAAATAATTCAAAATAATATTGATCCAATTAGATACTTAATTAAAATTGTTTTCGATATTTTTAATTGATTTAGCAACAAAAAAAAAAGCAACCTATTTTGATATAAAAAGCAAAAATAATTATCTTTACCATAAATTTGTTTCTAAAAAAAATATTTTCTTAAATAATATTTCGCAACTATTTAAGAATTAAAATTTTTATTTATTGAGACCACACGGTTTGCATTTAATAAAACTATAAAATAAGAATGATTTTTTATGGAATATATAAAAATCATTAATTACACAATATAAGAAACACAAACAAAGATTGCCAGATTTAAAAAGTAAGATGTTATAGTTTTATGAAAGCACACATGTGCTTAACTTATATTAACTGTCATATCAAACTTAAAATAAATGCTTGTGCATATATTCCGTGTTATAGTAATATCATTACAAAGATAAATTTAATTAAAAAATATAGAATTAGATATAGAAATACAGATACGGATATATAATATTAAAGAAATTGCAATAATAGTAATAGAATATTGATTTATTATGAGTTGTGACCACGCTATGAAATTTTATTAAATAAAATTGGATATTTAGGTCTTTGGGAAATTTTATGGCAAATAATTTAATTTGCTGCGCAATTTATTCATAGCCTTATAATTAAGTTAGTAAATCTCTATTAAATGTTGTGCAATATTTATTAATTAATCTGTAATTATATTTTAATAATCATTATTTTATTTAGGGCGCAATATTTTCTGCTTTGTCATTAAAACCGAAATTAATAATGCGAATGATGCGATATTATATGTATTGTGATTTAAAATCGATGAGTTTCAATACGAATGTATCACAAATAAAGTATCAACTACTCACAATTCTGCAATTTCATAAATTACCATACACATTGTAAAAGTAGTTATCATGTATTGACATAACAAGCCTGCACTGTAACTATCTATAAGAGTTTGTGTAAATCTGAAACAAACATATTTTTAATTAATTTCAATGACATAAGCTGCACGCATTCACGGGCGTTTCATTGTATTGATGTGATTTGAGTATTCGTAATGGTCACTCCGTTGGAGTGACGCCACACCATTTCAAACACCCATGAATGCTCTGCTATAAAGCTTCTTACTTTAAAAGAAATTTGTGATGTTCGACGCATGCTTTCAATTCTTGCGTAATATTCTGAGTATTTCCATTTAGTGAGCCCAGTTTTATATTTACCAATCTAAATTGCCCTATCATGCTAATACAGCAAGCCAGGAAAAATGTATCAGTTGCTACAACTGATATTGCGTCTGAAGTTAGTGTAAAGCATTGTAGAAACCAAAGCACTTCAAATGCAAATGGCAAATTTGGTACAAAACAGTTAAAAAATACTTTGTGTGTGAAAAAGGGAGCTATGTAGAACAACACCAATGTAACATAGCAACTATATTTATAAGTATTCAAACCAATCCGTCCAAATTTATAGATGGCGTCGTTTACTTTAGTATCTGTCTCCCAAAATATATCTGCGGATTTTAGAAGAAATGCTAATTGCTTTTCACACAACACCAAAGTCAGCAACTTTGCGAATCCCTGAAATATAATTCCAATTATTTATTTGAAACTTGTTTTTGTTTGGTTTGAAATGATCCGAACGATTTTATAGTCATTTATAAAATAGAACGTGGTTTTGGGATTTTTGTATTTTTTTATTTTTTAAATTTAACCAAGTTATTCGATTACTTTATTTCATTTCAATAAATAAAACAATTTGTTATATATCTTATTACGAAACATATTTATTAAACCGAACTATTTTCGACCAATTGCCTGATCATTATCATACCAATTGTCAAAAAACAACTTGTTATACAGCTTATCATGAAAAATATTTATTAAACCGGACTAGTTTCGACCAATTACCTGGTCATTATCATACCGAAACTAGTCGGGTTTAATAAATATTTTTTGTGATGAGATATATAAAAGTTGTTTTATTTATGCACTCATCACATAGTAAAGGGTACCACCATTTAATTTTTATTTAATTCGTTATTTTCATATTATCTATTTTTTGTATGGGACGCGTTTATTTTTTATTTACTCGACACTGTCTTTTTGTTTAGCTTGTTTTTTTCTTTTTTTATTGTTTTTGTTTCATTTGATTTTGTAATTTACTCCATTTATTTTTTTTGTCATTTTCACCATTTTTATTTTTTATTTATCTTGTTATATTTGTTAATTTTGCTTGTTTCGTTTTCACATTTTTGTTCACATTATTTTTACTGTATTTTGTATATTTTAATTTATTATCGAAGTACTTATTTGTGACCCGAATATGTCATGAATTGGCATCGATGACTGGAATTGAGATGACGCAACATAAACAAAAAAATCCAATTTGACAAATTAATTAATTATTTTTGTCAATAATACTGCATAATATATACATAATCAATGTATGGAAATCGCATTATTTAATTTATTTTGATACATATACCTATTTAAACATATTAAACATTTAGAGAAGCTTTTTTTATAAAAATTGCAATAAAAGTTACTTCTACTTATATATTATTATTATTTATAATTAGTTTTTTTGTGTTTGTCGTTTATTTTTTGTATATTTTGTTTATTCAATATTAACATTTTAAGAATTAATTCAGAATAAAAATATATCTTTTATACTTCACGCTTCAAACTCGGATGTTGAGATAATTTGAAGTATCTAATAAAATCATTTGGACATATAAAAATAAAAAGGATTAATGAATAATTATTAAGCAAATCAGTCAACACGAAACATTTATTTTAATTATTTTCGTAATAACCCTTTCAAGGGTTAACCCTTTGCTGCCTTTTGATATAATAGTAGCACATTTTATTTATATGTTTGCTTCCTATGTGGTATATTTGGTTAAAAGCCAGTTTTTAGTTCAAAATTAATAACCTATTTTGAACTAAAAACTGGCTTTTAACCAAATATACGACATATGAAGCAAAATATAAATAAAATGTGGTACTATTATATCACAAGGCGGCAAAGGGTTAAACGAAACCTTCTGAATTTTGTTATTTTTAAGCCGTGCATATTTTCAAAAATATTGCTTTTGTCTAATATTCTGATTGTTTAATTTTTTTTAAATACTTTAATTTGAGAAAATTTTTAAATATGTTTATACAAATATTTCTAAAATATCCAATAAAGTAGTTTTTGTTATGTATCATTTTCTGACAAATTCTTTAAAATTGAATAATAAAAAAAAATAATATTTTAAGATTATTGAAAATATTTAAATCAACTATTACCTGTGTCCATGTAGTCATTGATTTAACACCATCGGCCATTGAATTAATAGATCCATCACCAAATGGTATCAACAAGAAACTTAAAATAATAAAGATTGCGCGAATAATGTTGATCAACGTAATTGCGATTACTCTGAAACATCCTTGGTCTGGATGAAATACAGTTGATTTAAGCAAGCCGTACGTGGAATACAATAATTCGTGTTCTCGTTCTAACCCCATGTTTGCAAATAATTGTAAGCCACCCTTTTCTACTATTTATAAGTAAAATCTGGATGGTATTGAATATTTATCTATTGTCTGACTTTTCAAATATTGATGGTGTTTTGAATCATATAAATTGCCCACTTTATATATATATTTAAAATTATTATTTAATTATTCAAAATAATGATAGGGTTGCTCAGTATGCAATTTCAATTTATTTTATTTATTTCAGGTGAGCTTTCTTTTTGGCTACATTTTCTTTAAGCATGCAGACATGAAATATTTGGTTACAAGTAAGTTGAATTATTTTCATTTATTAAGGCTGGACATTTCATGTCTAAATAAAGCGTTATTATAACCTCAAAAGTAAAACGGATAAATATGTGTTTCGTCGCCTACGAATTAACGGTTACGGATGTTTTATTATATTGTTAACTCTAACGAGCCTACAGTGCGTACTTTATGAATTCTATATGACAACTGAGCACCGAGTCGGTGCTCTCGACTAAAACTGGTGCCGGGAGCAAAAATGAATCCGGGCGGCTAGTGTCGGGTTTAACATTATTATTTGTACTAACATAAGTATAAAGGGTTTTAAATAAAATATAACGCGTGTCAACTGAAACAGGTACGGGCTCGTATCTCTTTTACTTATGAATATTTTCTTATAAAATTTTTAAGGGTTCAAATACATCATTAGATTTTACTCAACCGCTAAAAATTTAAAAAATATCATTTTCGGCTTAGCCGGAAATAACACCAAGTTCTGCAAAATATAGCTTTGCAACTACGTACCACACCTAATTATTATTATTAGCCGCTCAAATGGTTTAGCGGTTACTTTGTTGATTGCTGTGCCTGCGGTTTCGGGTTCGATTCCCGGGCACGGGTTACTTGGAGGCTCAACTATTTCAGGTTATCCTTATTGAGCACACTTTCTTTTGAATAAGAAGAAAACTGTGAAAACAGTCCCGTGTACTGCTTGGGTGTTATGTGCACGTAAAAGAAGAAGATAATTCAGATTGAAATTCTTGAATTCCTGAATTTCTAGATGTAGCAAATCTTTGGCGTCTGTGATTAGTTCAGAGATGATATAAATAGACCGGCGTTAAATAAATAAACTAAAAAAACAATTATCGCACATTATTTAATTGGTTTTTATAATATTTGCAGTGGTTGCAGCAAAAAATGTATAAATTCAAAATGTATAATTTTCAGTAATGGAATTTTATAGTTCAAGAAACTTTTTTTATTTTAAACTAATGATTGGATGGTTATAGTAATCGCTCAACATTTTTAGCCTTTTTTATATGACAATAGATAATCACATGCAACATTTTTTAAACCTCACGTATATCTCTTTATTTGTTAAATTATTTATTCTGTCCAGATGATCTACTTAAATTTAATCATGCAATTAAAATTGTTTAGTGGAATTACTTAATTGCAACCGATAATCGATTATAAATATTGTATCAAAATATAATTAACCACTGGACGATCATAATTACAACGGTATTTTCTATTTTTTGTTATTAGTAACTTTATTTTATATACATACCGGATGGATTAGAACTCTTTATTTTAAAAATATAGTATTATTTTTTGCAACTAAGTTGAATGGCTTATTTTTGATTATTTATATTAAAAGTGTTTTGAAAAGCCTTTGTCTGGTATAACTAAACATAATGTGAACTTTATGGTGTACTACTACTACTCTCTATCCTTTGGATATAGGCCTCTTTCAAATTTGACCATTGTCTTCGGTTTTGTGCAACTCGATATCAATTTAAACCTGCGATCTTCTTTACCTCGTCGTACCATCTTTGCTGGGGTCCTCCAACACTTCTCCTCTCTTCCCAAGGTCTCCATCTGGTGATATACCCGCTTCAGTTTTCTGTATGTCTGACCACGTGTCCTGCCCATTGCCATTTTAGGAACCAATTTTTTGTATTATGTCGGAGACTTTGGTTTTTTCCCTTATTCATGTATTTGTTTTGTCTCTCAGGGAAATTCCTAAAATTCGTTTTTCCATGGCTCTTTGATGTACTTCCAGTTTATGTTTGATCTTTCTGGTTATTACTCAGGTTTTGCAACCGTTCGTGACAACAGGCAGTATACACTCGTTAAAGACTTTTGATTTTGAAGCCATTGGGATATTCATGCTGAAGATGCACTTTAATTTGCCGTAAGCCGCCCATCCCATTCTAATTCTCCTATCAATCTCCATTTCTTGATTT
>JARJEC010065592.1:0-18058 GCA_030264575.1 Tachinus sp. AB-2021 | reverse complement strand
ACCCTGTAATAAATGTGACAGATAAACTATAACCTCAAAATAAGTCGTATGTACGACGCCCGCCAACAACGCACGTGTAACACGCTCTTGTTAATTCGCCCAGTCTCTTGTTCTGTTAACAGTTAGTTAATAAATCCGATCAACAAACCTCAACATTTTTTAACCTAAATTCCCTGCGCATTAACATTTTTATCCCAAGAGTCATACAATGTATTAATTGCGTGAGATATGGCCATACCACCAAAGTATGCAAAAGTAAGAAACCTAAATGGCACTCCTGTGCCGGTTTACATAAAATAGAAGCTTGGCCAGCCCGTAACAATCCTTGCTGCATGCATTGCAAAGCTTCCCACTACTCAAATGAATTCAAATGGAAACGGGCCAATAGAGTTTGCTCCGATTTAGCTCGCCAAACCAAAATTAAACAAACCATGGCCTCTATAGGTATTCCTTCCACAAAGCGTCCCCAATCAACCCTTCCAAGCCATCCTCTACTCAACTTGATAGAGACTTTCCTGGAACCTTTCCGGCAATTGAGCCCTCCCGTGTTTACACTCGGCCTGATTTTTCTAATACTCTATCTATATAAAGCAACTCCCTCGACATCTTTTGCCCAACACTCTGTCCGTGAGCGGCTGGATTTCGGCAGCGACTCATCCAAAGGAAACCTCCATAAAAGAAAGAGACTTAAACCTAAAACCCCGAAGAAAAAACCTTGAAAGCAAACTTCTTCTATGAGATCCTTTCTATCCATCGGCTCCATCCTATAATGTATTTGCCTATCCCCCCACAAATCCTTTTCACGACCCTCAATAACCTCGTTTCTTGTTTAAATCATGAATCATACGTCAATACGACTGGTAAGTTGGAATATCCAATCCGGATATAACAAAAAACCAAATTTAGAACGCATGATACATGAATTAAAAATTGACGCAGTCACCTTGTGTGAAACCTGGTTTCGGCTAAACAAATACTTCTTTATTCTCCGCTTTAATTCCTTCCATAATATGAGAGAATACGGCTACAAAGGAGTTTCTTCCTTTTTTTGGTCAAGAACTTCACGTCAAATCGTTAACTCCTATTTTTAATGACACTCCTATTTAATGTGTGCAGTCGTCTTTATTTGACATAACCATTCTGTCCGGATATGGTTCTCCTAACCAATCCTTGAATAGAAACCGATGGATTCTCATTTTTAACTCACTACATCTCCACTTTATAATAGTAGGAGACTTCGATGCCTATCACCCCCAATGGAGTCACCATTTCCATAACCGCAACGGTCTTGAGTTGGAAGCGGCTGTAAACTGCTTAGGCCATGTAATATTAAATGACGTTTGTCCAACCAACCTAGCTCAGAATATTATCGATCTAGTAATAACATCTCCTGATTTTGCACTTAAAATTAAGACCCTTCAGGATTCGTATGGAAGCAATGATTTTATTATTTTGATTGACATTTCCTTAAACCATCCTCGAGACAAATCTGGCACAAATATAGAGAATATGAATCTTGAATAATTTTTCAAATAATCATGCCCTAAGTTACTGTAGTTTCGAAAACTGGGTTGTGGATGCAGCCGTTATTTCCTCTCCTAGGAGACTTACATGTTCCCCAAAAACCACATCGTGTTTTAAAATGGTTCCTATTCCTATGGGCAGTCCCACTGATCCCATCCCTAGTTACAAGCCGATCTCCTCATGTGTACGGAAAACCTTTGAGAACACAATTATTTTCCTTCCAGAGAGATAGTAAGAATCTAATGGCAAATTTCCACCTTCCATCATGATCTAGCGTTAAACAAATGCTTGTGGGTCTGTTTTCTAGATATTAAAGGAGCTTTTGACAACGTATGCATTGCTCATCTGAAGGAGATCTAGACTGATCTGGGTATTAGCCAAATCCTTACCGGAAGATGGCCTTGTTAAGTCATTTTTCAGTGTTCCTTAGGGTTCCTTAGCCCTTTGCTTTTTAACATTATTGGCTTGGTCACGCCCTCCATACCCGGAGCCAAAGTTGGCTCTTTTGCAGATGATTTTTTGTATATACTCGGCAGGATACTTCCCGATTAACGTTACTCAAGATATCAATGTTGTTCTGTCAGAAATGTTTAGACGTTTCTCTGACAAAAAATTTTTAAACAAATGTAAATCCATGCTTTTTTTCTGTAGATCCCGTAATATTATTCTTGATATTAATTATCCTATGATAAATAACGTTCCTATAGCTCGAGTCTTCCATTACAAATTTCAACGTAATCAGATGTGTGTCAGGTATAAATTGGGGTAGTGATCCGAAGATACTACTCATAACTTGTTTTGTTTCACATTTGTTTTTGTTTTGTACTCGATCCTCCACAACAATTCTGGAAAAAATTTAGAATAACACAATGAGAATCTGCTTGGGAGCCGTGAACTTTACCCCCTTACCCCCATCAACGTGCTATAGGTTGAGTTGGGCCTTATGCCACTAGATATAAAAAGAAAATTATTAGCCAAAAGATAAGTGACAAAATTGTTTGGTATGGGAGGAGGTATAGCCCTAAATTTACTATCATAAGCGAGCAACGCCTTTGCCAACCGTACCTTCTGGCCCTCCAAGGGCTGTCCAATCATTATATCCGCTTTCAATGAAGTTTCTCAATTTAAAAGAGTAATCAATAAAAGTGCCTTTTGCAAATTGTTCCTCTCCCCCTTTGTATCTTGATCTAATTTCCACACATAACTGGACATATTTTCTCAAGCCTTTATTATATGTATATATATATATATATATATATATATATATATATATATATATATACTTTTGCTGGGTGCCTAGTTATACGGGGATACGAGGCAACAAACAAGCTGACACAATTGCAGGGGCTGGTCACGGAAAGCAGTGTAATGATATCACTATTAATTATACTGACTTCTACTACAGCTACCTGAAAGAGAGTTTAGAACTATGGCGGAATCAGGAATCAGGCCACTTGACAAGCCTAAGGTACCTGTACCGGATTAGAGTAGTTGACAATCCACTTTGCATATGCGGAAAAGTTGGGACAATAGATCACCTTTTTTTGGAATACCCACAATTTACAACAGTGTAATCAAAATTATGACGCTTCATAAACTCTCATAAGAACATTGAACTACCTACAAATATGGAGCTACTAAATGCCTCCAACGATCACCAAATATATCGTAAACTTTTAGAATATATTAAATAATCAAATTTGATCATATAATAACTCAATCCCGCACTTTCTTAAAACTACTAACTCTCCCCGACCGAGGCTGAGGCTCCCGCGTTCCCCCCATGTTGTGACAGAGTCGCTGCAGTTCAGACTCGAGAAGAGTAAGATCCTTTTAAACTAAACCTGTCTCATAATCACTGGCGCTCGGTGTACATATTTCATGTAGATAATATATACAGGTTGTGCGACTAGTGGTCAAACTGTTTTAACACACGGTAGTTTATAGCATGAAATGTGCGCATGAGTACATGGAAAGCAGAGTGACAGCTCACTCACAGCAGAGCTGTTACTCCAATTTATTACTACTAAATACGCGAGCAAGCGCTTTCAATCGTCAGTGAATATGAAATTTCAAATATTCGAGTTGTATACAAACGCGCAACTTTTCAACGCACATTTAGTCGCATTTCATTCAAGAAATTAGAACAGGTTTCATTTCTTGCATGAAAATTCACTAAAGATGCCCGGCCACGAAACACTAAATTTAGTACAATAACTGCGCGCGTCGATTTAATCAGTAGAAAAATAAATATAGGGCCTTGGTCTGCTTATTTAAAAAAATATATCATTTAAGCGTATTGTAAACCCATCTGTAAAGACACTGTATATTAACGTTTAAGATGTGAGCCGTTTATTTTGAAAGTGAGAGAAGTCCACTTTTTTGGTTTTGTAAAATGAACATTAAATTACTCTCAATTTGTAATAAAACGTAACATTAACTCATATTTTTAAAAAAATTAACTTATCTCTCTCTCAAAATCAAAGACGCATATATAAAAAGGTATACTGTTTATGCTATTTTTCATAAAATAATCTTTACAAATACAACTTTTCTATATTAATGATTAACGCAAATTTGTTCTCTTTTTCAAAATAAGTTGTTTTAGGAAATCAAGTAACCTTTTTCTCAAAATCAGACAATTTTATTTCAATAATCATCAACAGACTCGTTGTATTACATGTAACTATATTCAAGCTTTTTATAGTATCTTCAAATAATTGAAACTTTTTTCAATTATGAAAAATAATAATGTTTATTGTAATTGTAAATTGATATGTCTGTTTTATTGCATATTAGTTATTATTATTGAATGTGTTTGTATAACACAATTTCAATGGGGCAATTAAATTATAATTACTTTATGGTCATATTCATTAGCTTTGGCCAATTAGAACATTTCGAACAAAGCTACTTTTTGAACAATTATATAATATGAATTGAAAAGGCAACAAATAAATTCAAAAATAAAACGTGTAATTTTTTGTTAAAAAATCATTTTTTTACATAGAAGACTACAAATTTGTTCGCGGTAAATATGGATATAGATGACTTACACAAATTTATTACTTGACTTATTAAAATTTTAAAAATCCCTATTTGGAGTTTCGTTATGCTCTTATCCGATAAGTAAATTACACAACCACCCGTAAAGTTAAAGCCTATGGTTATACAATTCTTATACTATACGGAAAAGGATTTTCTACTCTTATCATTAGTGTGAATTTTATTTCTCAATATTTGCATAAGCGAATAAAATATCTATAATCAAAACTGGTTTATTATTTTTTCAGAAAATATACAACAATAAATTTTCAACAACTTTTTTAGTCGTTGTCGTCATAGAAGTTGAAATAAAAAAATTGATGTTCCAAATGAATTTCCATAGATTGTTTAAATGTGATGATAAGTTTTCTAAGAATATTAATATTAAATTAATAATATATTTATGTTGATCGTTACTATGTGATAATTCATTATTATGCATAAAATAATAGATATTTATGTATTAAGCGTATACAAAAAAATATAGCGTCAGGAAATGTTTAAAATTTCTGAGCGTTATAATTTATTTTATACCCGCGATATACTCGTATACAACGTTTTATTTTATTTTGAAATCATCTACGTATATAAATAAAAAAGTTTATGTTTGTGCATTGCTTAAAATTTATTATTATGAATAAAATAATAGTTAATTATGTATTAAGGGCATACAAAAATATATTATAGCGTAAGGAAATGTTTAAATTCCTGAGCGTTACAATCTATTTTATACCCGCGGTATACTTGTATACAACATTTTATTTTATTTTGAAATCATCTACCTATATAAATAAAAAACAGTTTTTGTTTGTACATTGTTTATAATTATCCCTTTGAAAATATTTTTTTGTTGTATACATTGGAGACACCAAATTCACCATTAGAAAATATCCATCAGGTTGGAATTCCTGAATTAGCGGCAAAATTTCCAGATGTGGTTAACCTTTGGCGTCGGTAGTTAGTCCAAAGATGACAAAAATAGGACGATGTTATATAAATAAACATTAAATATAAAAATATTAATAATTATAAATATTTATAAAAAACGACATATTTTTATACTTCTGTTATCGACGTCTAGGTCAGCTAGTTATTTATAATTCATTTGATTTATACAGGCGGGAGATTAATTGGTGGACAAACGCCAAGTAACTTTGTTGATCTTAATTCTAAAATGCTAAAAAACTTCGTTTGGTTTCACAAGTTCCTTCAAGTTTTGTTGCACTTGGAAACGTAAACTATTTTTATTATAATTAAAACTTATAATATAGGCAATTTCATACACACACCAAATATTTCAAATAATCAACACAGCAACACATTTTGTAAATTAAACTGACAGATTAACATTGTATATTGAAGTTTTGTTAAGTTACCAAGCGTATTTTTAATTTAAATTTGATTTATTCTTCAAGTGTAATTTGTATATTTTTCCATATTCCTTATTGTTAATTGTCAATAAACCTCGTAACTTTCATTATGCTAAAAAAGAAAACAAATTGGTACATAAAAACTAAGACAATATTTTTATTCACAAAATTGAAACACGAAGAGTTCATCGGCTTTTTGGAATTAACATTTTTGTTTTCTTTTGACGCGATTTACAAAGTTAAGTAGCTTTTGTCGGCCACATAATTCCCACCGTTTATATTGAAATTACATGATGACATAATAATTCTTTGATTTAAGATTTACATAAATATTATAAATTATATAACTTGAACCACCGGGGTGGCATATCTAGTACGACAGTCAGTGTCAAATGTTTGCAAAAGTTAAGCAACGTTAGACACGGTCAACACTTGGATATGTGACCGCATAGCCCGCCTACCTTGTACCATTCGCCATTAGAAGAAAACATTTAATTTAAAAGGGAAAATTTTATAGAGTAACAAACCGTAACTCAACACACACAACCTATGTCAAATATCTCCAGAAATACACATCAAATCGCTAAATCAATTATTTTTATTATTTTATAAAAATCTATCCAATGATATTAAATTTCGCTTTTCTCGTTGCGTGATAGATGGCACTGTAACCAAGCCGTACCGTTCTTAAACTCAATTTTTTTGTCAATTACAGCGCTATATATCACACAATTTAAATTTAAATTGAAAGTTAAGATTTTCAAATACAATATCATTAAATTGATTGATGATACAAGTTATGTAACAAGGTAGCTCTAGTGAAGCTAAAACTTGTAATTCAAAAGAATAAATTGTAATAAACTACACAGTAAATTGTAAATTTTACTCATTTAGTTTATTGTTTTGTGAAAAGAATAAAGATAGTTTAAGAAATAATTTAAATAATTGAACCCAAAGGGAAACTATATAATTAGATAAATTTAAAAAGATATTTTAAAGAAAGTGCCAAAATATTGGTATTTATTTTATTCTATATACATAAATGCATGTGAAATTTTATATGGACACTCTTGAATTATGACGTATACGACCTCCGACCTGCTAGTATACTTGTTGTTTAGTAGGTATATAGCACAGCACAGGTCAGCAACAACTCGTAAACAGTACTTAATGCACAAGCGTTTTCTATAAACATTTTATTGCTCAAAATATATTAATTCAGCACAATACAAATATTGCAATTTATTATTATATTTATTGTTGTATTATATAAAATTATTATATTTAAATGCGTTTTACCTAACATTATTAATACACTGGAACAATTTAGATCGACAGTTATTCTATAAGAAAACAGTTTTAATATTAATATTTGCATAGGAGCATCTTTTAATAACAACAAAATAACTTTTACTGAGCAAGTTCATAAAAATAGGAATTACATTATAATATTTGATTAAAATTCTTATATTGTTAGATTATTTTTTTTTTAATTTCAGCGAAACTAATTTAATTCAAATTTTAAAATTAATATAAATAGACATTTTAAATTATTTCTAAAATGACAAAACAGTACGCTTTTTCAAATGTAATTAACCCTTCATGCTAAACAAAATTAAAAATGCCTTTTGTATAATATACAAAATATAATTATGTTTTTGTATAGATCAAGAATTATATCCAAACAACGTTGAATTTTCTACTCATAATTGTCATTTTTAAAACATTTACTAAAGTTTGCAATTATGTATTGTAATTATGCTGACTCCACATATTGGCCAAGAATCTTGGCCAAGAATCTTGGCCAAGATCTTGGCTTTAGTCTACCCTTTGTTGCAAATAAACAAGTAAATTAAATCTTCGTGAAAAAGAATATGTTGGTATCTCACTTAATATTTTGCTAATTATATGCAATTTTATAATATATAGTTTATTAATTATTTATTATAGGCATATTCTTTATTTTATTTATTTAAATAAAGTACATAAATATAAAGTTTAATTCGATTTATATAAGATAAAACTTGATTTTCAAGTAAATAGTATTTGTTTATTTATAAGATTAATAATAACTGTAAATAAATAAAATATAATGGTTTTACATGTACGATCTGAACAATTAAAATGCGTCAGGGACGCACAAAGTTGGTGGTGATTGAAGGCGACACTTTTAACTGCGAATAGTTATATTAAGGACGTTCTGCAAAACCATATCGTGCCTCTATCGGGGAAATTTGACCTTAATGTAAGATGAAGCACATCCGCATGTTCCTCACCGTATAATCACATTTTTACTTCAAGTGGGTGCAACAAAATTGAATTTGCCGGCATATTCGCCCGATCCTCAAACATGTCTGGGACATGCTAAAAAGACGTTCTAGATTAAGAATTCATAATGTTCAAAGCATAGAAGAACCGAATGCTGCTTTAGTTGAAGAAGTTTTAAAAAAAAAACTTTGGAAAAAAGTTGCAATGTTTTGTATTTAACAAGATTAATTTGACCTTGAGTGAATTTGTCTAGGGAAGGTCAAGTTTGAAATTTTTTAATGAAATACCCCACTTTTAATCGCAGTGTTACAGACCGAGACTTTTCCAAAGTACTCGATTATACTTTGTTTTGTATATACTTCTCACCAATGAAGCTTTTTATTCTACATGAACAAAAAAAACAAAAATATAGTATTTGATTAAAAATATTAATTTTTACCGAAAATGAAAAAAGTCAGTCAAATTCTATGCATTTAACCAGATAATCATACACAAATCAGGTTAGATGACAAATATCGATCGTTCTCGGACTTACTAAAACTACACATTGCAGTAAAAATGTTCCAAATATTTATTTCAACAATTTTAACTAATGTATTAGAAATATGATAAAAATAAAAACAAGTTTTAATTATAATAAAATAATAAAAAACGGGCCAATCTAGTATATTATTTTCGAAAGGTTTTTATCTCATTTATTTATTTTTTAATATTTTTTTCTTTTCTATAAATTATCTATTGCAATTTGGAGAATCGCCAAACATTTATTCTGTGTAACGTCATTATAAAAATATTATTTCAATTCGTTCTAACCTCAAGTTAAAAAAAAGTTTAAAAACATTGAAGTGGTAAGGAGTTACAGTTAGAAATATTTCATTAGAATCAATCATACGTGAAATGGAAGTATTCTAAGAAGGCATCACTGTATGCAAACAAAAGTAACGAGAAGTGAAGTATTTTATAGCAAACGTGACAAATTACCATATAACAGTAATTTATGTTTTTTATTTAGTTTGCATTTATGTGCATAGTATTTTGTTCCATAAATAAGCCTCTTGATTATAACTGCATTAATGTATATTTATTTAGAAATTCCTTCCTGATTTGGTTATAGTAATGGAATATAGCAATATAATACGTCAAAATACACAAGTTTGCAAATAGAGTAAAATAAATGAATAATAAATGGAAATGTCAATGCAATGAATGTACTCATTTCAAGTTACCATAACATCATCCGCATTTTAAATATGTGTACTCGATTAATTATCAACCGCATCTTGAAGAATCTTGACAGTTAAATAATTAATGAAGATATCGTAAAATATTAATTTTGTTAAAAATGAATTCATCGAAATTAAAACTATTCAAATAATACATAAATTTCAAGAAATTCCATGATCAATGTTTTACAAGCTTGAGTATATACATAACTTTCACTTTTGCATATCTGAAATTTCATTCAACTATGCGGGCGTTTGCAACGCAAATATTAAAAAAATATACTTAATTTATTTTCAGATGTATTTATATTTTATCGTTTAGTTGTAACAAAAGAAAAAAAAAATTAATTTGTCAAAAATATTTATTCTTTATAAAAGTTTTTACTTGGTTTTAAATTAACTTTGGTCATATTCTCAATTTTTTTAAATAAAACGTACGACAACGGCAAATTTATATTTTAATAAAGAGTGTTTTCTAACATATTTAATAAGAAAATTATCTAGAATTTCATACAAAAACATCCCCAAATTCCATTCCACAATTCTTTAAATAAATTGTGTCTCATTTTTGGTGTAATATTTTCAATGGCTTGGGTTATACGGTTTTTTTAAACATTTTCATCGTTTGACAAATGTTCACCCACCATCAACTTCTTGTTTAATAAATCCCCAAAAGAAGAAGTCCGTTATAGTTAAGTCGAGCGAACGAGATGGTCATAAATTTGATTCGTATTTTCCAATGCAATTGGTTTCAAATTTTGACATAAGACCACTCTCTGACACAAATGTGGAATGTGCCGAACAACCAACATGTTGGAAATACGCTTCTTTCTGATATATAACCTGCACCACAATATTGAGCAGCATACATTTTTTGTTCAAGCGTTAACATTTAACAAACTTTCACAAAAGAGAATAACAACGGGCAGTAAAACTTCATTGAAATATATTTTAAAATAAAATACAATAACCGTTTTATTCTTGATAGATACTATTTTTTTTATTTGCGCTACATGTAACTTCTTTTTTCTTTAAAAAAATATTTGTTTCTTGTTGCGGTTGTGAATGTTTTTCAATAAAATTCTGGATAATTTTCTTCTTAAATATGTTATAAAAACAATCTTTATTAAAATGTACACTTTTTATTAATTTTTATTATTTTTGAAAATTTTAACTTGCTTATATTTTATTAAAAAAAAACAAAATATGCCCAAAGTTTTAAAATAAAGCAAAAACTTTTATATATAACATTTTTGTTTGATAAATCAAAATGTTTTTTCTCTTGTTACAACTTGCAGGTTAGATGTATTATGTAAAATAATATCAGGAAATATTGAAAAATTATTCATAATATATATCTCAATTAACTTGTTAACTGCCATGAGAAAGATCTTGGTGCCGCCAAAAGCACGTATGCATCTCACGCGTTTCTGTACCTTTTTACCTTTTCTTACTCTTGTTTACTTTATTTTACTTTCCAAAGGATGTTGAACTTCAAAAAAAGTTTATTATAGCCGCCAAATGTAAACTTGCTCCCATTTTAAATTTTATTTCTAATAAAACACAAAAAAGTATAAACAAATTTAGTACTATGGCCCAATAAACTATTTTTTCATTCTTCATTGTGACAGCTAAGGTGTTAAATTAAAAATGTTGATAAAAATTTTAAAAATGTCTAGAAAATTCTACAAAATTCTAAAATATAATTTATAATGAAAATACTTAAAATGATATCAAAATATTCAGGAATATTGAGAAATGTTTACAAAACAATAAAGAAATATAAAGTTTTGAAGTAATTTCTTACCTCCGATTAGGCAAATTTTTTTATTGTTTAGATTGTTTGTATCACAAAAAATTTAAAAAAAACAATGTTTTGAGTTTTAGAAAATATATTCTTAATAATGAACATTAATTACGCAACCTTCTGTATAGAACAAAAATACTGTTACACCATTAATAGAGTTTGCTTGACTAATACATATTCATAATAAAAATAATATACGAGGCATATCCAGAAAATACATTCCGTTTAATAATCAAAAGAAATCAAGTAGACATACAGAAAACCTATTTACTGCAAAACAATCTACAAACCTTAAACTATTTTTCAAAATACCTTCAACCATTTTAAAGGCATTTATCACAAGTTTTTATATGCATTTTTCATAAAAAATTGCTGCCTGTGTTGTCAACCATGTGATAACTTGTTTTTTTAGCTTATCATCACCGTTGGCTATAAAAAAACTATCAGGGTAAAAAGAGATTATAGGCACCAATGGTAAGGCGATAGCTGTACGGAGAATGGCCACACAGGTCCCAGCTAAAGCCATGTAGGAGTGTTGTCACATTCGCATTGTGGGGTCGGGCATTGTTATGAATCAAAACAATAGTTTGTGAGCATTCCTTAGCGTTTGTTCACTGTATTGCACAACGTAGTTGTCTCACAACAAACATTTGCATTGATTGATTTTACACGCGGCGGGTTTTTCTATCAGCACCGCCATTCTAAACAAACACAACAAAGCATACACAACTCACAACGAGCTCAAAACGAAGTCATCTTCTCTTTGACTCAGAGCCGCGTATGCACGCAACCGCGATAACAGCGCTGTCGCAGTAAAAAAGACAACAGAACTTATTTTCTAGATATGCCTCGTATAATTTTAAATTTTTCTTAAATTTATGAAACAATATCTCGAAGGTTATTATAATGTTTAATATTATATGTTTAATTTAATTATTAATAAATTTAATTACTATGTTTAATTAAATTTAATATTTCAATCAGATTGACTGTAACCACATACTTTGACTATTTTTATTTGCCCTTCTAGTAGAAATTTAAAAATAGTAGAAAAACTATACCAATTGTTTTCTACAACGTTAATCCGGTAATTACATAAATCAAAAAAATTAACAATAAATAAATTTAAATCAAATTATTGAATTTTACAATTGTTTGATTTCCGCATGAAAGCGTGAAATTGGGTAAATTGCTTGATTTGACACAGATTTGTCTAAAGAACCTGACATAACCTAAAATAATCTGTAATAAAGATGCAGTGCTAAATAGCAGTCAGTTATATTTAGCTACTAAACATATTTAAATTTTAGTCTACTTGTCAAACTTTTAGCGCTGAGTTCGGTGCGACCTAGTGCGCGCATTTTTATAAAAGTGGCCGTAACACAATACTATTTTACCGTGTTTTCAAAGTCTGTATGCCATCGCATTTTCTTCTTTTACAAAAATAAACATATTATATTATGTACAATAAACAAAAATATCTAAAAATAATTTTAAAAAAATAGCGATAATGATTTATTATTCAAAAGTTTCAAATGCATATAATTTACTAAAAGCACGACTTTTGTCAAAAATCTAATTAAACTTAGCCATTTATAGCAACAAAAAGAATACCAAAAAAAATGTGATTTTTTATATAAAATTACAAATTATACAAAATAACAACAAATGAGGTTATAGCTGTAAAGTCAATTGGTTGACCAAAACAAAAAGAGGTCATTTTTAAAATGTCAAAAAAATATTCACTCAATGCACATGTACCCGGGTATTGGCATGGTGCATCGAATACTCGCTAATATTCGTTCGTTGCTAGGTGATTTTGATAATATTTATTAATATGATTGGCTGAAATTTTGTGAGGGAAATAGTCTGTAGAAATACCATAAGTGAATTAAAATCGCCGGATATTTAACGATAGCGGGTGCATAGCAATGAGTGTTAATTTGTCAGTTTAAAAACCATGAATTCACGAATGGTATTTGGTCGGACTATTTAATGAATATACAAATATAATTCTCAAGTATAAATTGTCAGTGTCATGACGTTGCTAGACAACAAATAAACATGCAAAATATTCAAAAAATCTGCTGATATTTCATGTAGGTTGGTCCATACGTATGTTGTGATTGGTTGATAAGAGTAAGAATTAAATAGTCCATACTATTGCACAAATATTTAGTAAAAAAATAATCACATATGTACTACGCATCAATATAGGTAGTCTATTATAAGAAATCCTGAATAAAAAACAGCGGTTGAGAAATATATAGAAATATCAGGCAACCATACACTTTTAAAACTAAGTCTAATTAAATAATATCCCCATTCCCTACAATCAAAAAAAGTTAACCAGGAAATCAGGTCGAGTAAGGGCATAAGGTAATACATTTTATGATTCTGTATTAAGTTTTTTGTCTAGTTTACTTTTAATTGCAATGCGTCTCTCAATATCTTAATGATAATTGCAGTTATACACTTTCTATTCTGAATCATTCCGTTTCATTTATGTATGTACCTGTGTGCTTGCTTTTTATATTTATGCTTTTCATGTATAATATGCGTATAGATATTTTTAATGTAATGTTATACAGTTTACGAGGTCGTTGCTGTCACAAATTTAGTATGTGAAGTGTAACAACGAATATTCATTGACATTCAGATACTACAACACTGAAATGACATAGATAGCATTACTGTTAATGCCGATTACAAAGAATAAACGTGCCATTTTTATGAAACTGTTCGGCTGGAACAAATAAAAATAAGCCATGATTAACATTATTCTTTGTTAGTGTGAATTCAAATGAAAAATAATAAACAAACAAAATAATGAGAAAGAAACTGAATCATTTAATAAATTCATTTTTGTCCCAATTTTATGTCCTTTTTAAATTATTTATTCTTGTAATATAATATTATAGCATGATTCAAAAATATCATATTTCATATTGCATTTCTCATATAAAAATTGCAAGTATTGGTAAATTATCCTGATATACATTTATTTCCCAAATTATAGTGATTTTTCTTATACATATTAATTATTTTATATGCAATTTGCAACTATAGTTTTATTTTATAAATCGCAATATTTACTAAATTTTCTTTAGTAAATTGCAATCTTAGTACTTCTTCATAAATCGCAACTTTTCGTTTTCTAACATTATACGTAGATGTTAATCATTTTTTTTCAAGTTTTGTGTGCAAGTTTGCATCTTTTGAATAATGAAACACATAATTTTGAACAGTTACTTTTAACTGTTATTTTGTAACATTTATTTTTAGATTTTCTCGTTTATTGTACATAATGTACATTATTTTCCTGAAATCGTAATTTTTATGACTATGCTTATTTACGCTCAGATAAAATGAATTTTACTGAGTTATGAGACTCTTTTATGATTTATTTATTAAATTAATTATTTGTAACAACTACGAAGTCAACAAAATACCAAACTTGATTTTCGGAAAACTTAAAATATTGTTCAATTAGAATTTCTTTTGTTAGTTGAATATTAAGTAGTCATTTTAATATCTACATAGTTGAATATAACAAGCATCTTAAACCACTTAACGACGTATTTTAGATTTTTAAAAAGCCGTCGTTAAGAAAAAGGACATATTTTAAGAAGTTCTGAAACACGTTACCATGAATAAAACTTAATACTCAATATTTGACCAGGAAAAAAAAAAGAATGACATTCGCGCGGAGAATGCACGCACAAAGTATCTCGGTTCTACATTCAACTCTGCTACCTACGTCTCATTGCATGACAACAACCTCGCACTTTAAATGCAAGTTTTCGCGCTTGTATCATTAATAGCTATAAAACTCTATTTTCTACGATTGAAAAAATAATACAATACATGTCCGTAAAATCTTATTGACTCGGTGTTTTAAAATATATCTAGCTTCTCGCCAATAGTTTTAGTTAGAACGGTGTTTATTAAATTTCAAGTTTCAAAATCCGCTATTTGTGTTTAGCTGCTAAAGATAACCGACTGCTATTTATCACAGCATCTCTATCTGATACATTTACAGGTTGTTTTAGGTTACGTTAGATTAGGTTACATAAAATAAGGCAACAAAACCGCTTACGTTAAATTAACACTTTTAAAAGTTAGCCCCTGATGTAAGATGTGTCCAAGCACACTCATTTGATACACATAGAATTGCACAACTGTAGACTACGTGAACTTGAAATTGTGAAATGGACTTAATTGTGTGCACTACCTAGCACTGGCGAATGCAATACCGAGCCAGAAATATGTACCAATTTTTAGTATTTCTAGAATAACTAACCAATATTTTAGTTTTATTTTTTTGGTATTAGCATACAATTTTAAGTATTAAATACATATATAATAATATGATTTACTAAGTTTTAAAAATAAATCTACATACAGAATTAACATAGTGGCGAACAACAGAAAGCAAACTAAATAATATAATAATAGATTTAAATCTAATTTATGCAATTTCTGATAAAGCAATTTTCGATAATAGTTGATGTAAGTGCTGTATTTGTGAATTATGTTACCATGTAACAAATTAAAGAAGATAAGCTTGGAGTTGAAACATGCTTGAAGTATCAAGAGAATGGGATGCAAATGAATACCCTAAGACTCCTATCACCAAAAAAGGAAATGAATGAGCTACGCTGCAAATTGCTATTATTAATAAAAATCTAGAAATTTTAAAGTTATACAAGAAATTATTCAAGGTAACCTCAAATAAAATTTGAGTAAAATTATAAAACCAGTAGAATTGAAGTGTTCTGGTTTTTCTAGCAAGTCCTTCACACGGACACTCCAAATACGCCGTGTGTTGGAACGGCACCGATATACCGGGTAGTTTAAAAAGTTTTGATTGGCTGATAGGCGCGGTGTATTTAAAGTTGTGTAAGCTCCAAAACTGTGAAAAAGGTGTCCGTGTGAACGGCCCTATTAAGTACTTCTATATTACACTCCCCTTTTGTAGATGATGTGACCTGAGTCAATGTAGTAATAAGTAATACTTATGCGGATATTTTAAGAAGCGACCCTAATAAAACAAAACTAATGAAAATAGAAAACCAGACAAAATAATGGAATAACTACTATATTGTAACTTCTTATACAAAGAAATCTACTTTTGAGGGATCAGGAACATCTACTTTTCAGACTTGCTGATAACTGCACTGCTGGTCGAATCAAATATTTTGTTAAGGTAACATTATGGCTATGCACTAAACAACTAAAGATAAAACGTACTGGATACAGTTCTTTTAAAATTGATGAAAAATAACAGCAAATTGTGAATACAACTGACCAAAAGTTATTTTTATTGATGGGAAAACATCTAATTTACAGAAGAAATAAAATATAAATAATTTAATAAAAAATAAATATCAAAGTTTTAAATGTAAATTGCTAATTTAGTAGCAACAAATTTCAATAAGCCATAACCAATCAGCTGATAAATAAATAATTGTGTGTACATAATACATACATAAGGTTAATGGTGTTATGTAGTAAACACTGAATACTACTACAAAAAATTTACGATACCTGGTTGCGAAAAAGAAAATTTCAATAAAGAAGAACATGCCTTACATTGAAACGGTCTGTCAATTTTAAATCTCAGGGAGATATTAAAAAAGATGCTTCCTTTTTGAAATACAGGCTAATTTGTATCCCACAATTTTAAATTTTCAGAATCAAAATGGTTTTGATTAATAAATGATTTGGTTTGGTTTGAATCGGTTTTCAGTTGGAGAATCACATTTTCAACATCTTTTATAATTTTTGTTTTACAGTTTGTATATATCTTCATGTTTTTTAAAATATTTTCGTTAATTATCATTGTTATTAATAATAATAATTAATTATTGCACTATTAACACCCTATATGTATAATGCTTATTTAATTTTTTTTCTGGGGTAAAGCAAAATATAAAACCTAAATTTAAATAACTAAGAAATCAAAAATTGAACATTTGTTTTCGCAATTTATTATTATTTAATTTGAGTTTCGGTTTCAAATCTACTTAAAAATGACTTATGGGAAACAAAATATGTGTAACAAATTATGCAAGTATCATACACTATACATATGCAATTACCAATTTAAGTGCAGTGTGCCACTTATATCACATACAGACGTATTTCAAGATCAGTTTTCTAATAGAATAAGTGGATAACACTGATTTAATACTAGAATTGAATTGTGTCAATTAATATAATTAGAGAATGCAGAAATGGGTATTCAAAACTCTTGTAAAATCAAATAGTCAAATTGCAGTTACCTA
This sequence comes from Tachinus sp. AB-2021, assembly GCA_030264575.1. Classification (NCBI taxonomy): domain Eukaryota; kingdom Metazoa; phylum Arthropoda; class Insecta; order Coleoptera; family Staphylinidae; genus Tachinus; species Tachinus sp. AB-2021. The sequence continues at coordinate 531 of JARJEC010065592.1, read as the reverse complement.
TTATTAGAATTACGTAGAGATAATTTTAAGTAAATTACTCAGCAAATGTCTTTATAAAATAAAAGTATTAAAATAACCAAGTCAGTAACCATACTACCGTTACTCTAATATAAAATTAAATGATTGTAGTGCGTGACATTTATGCAAACATAAGTATAACAGTACACTGCATTCAAAACAAACAGCAAATATGTAAATATTGCAAATGACACTACACCGCTGCATCCTGAGCAAATGCTGCATCTTGGGCAAATACCATTTGCAAATTATATTCTTACAGTTATAATAATTTGCGTTCACTCGTAGCAATTGCTAGTACCTCAATTCCTTTCGCTCTAATTGTTGTAATTATTATTACATCACAACAACACTTTCGACTAGCTAGAGGTAAATGATAGACTCAAGTTGCCGTATGATTTAATAATGAATGCTCAAATATAAAACGAAAAAGCCTTGGTAAATGTGTAAAATAATATATATATATATATATATATATATATATATATATATATATATATATATTATTTTAAT